>CAUYON010100470.1:0-13069 GCA_963573935.1 Arctocebus calabarensis | reverse complement strand
CTGACCCCTAACAAGTGTTCATTTAGGTGAAGCCAGAACAGCCTCCTATGGACTTAAGGCATGCTTGGGTGTGGCACTAGTAATGTGTGAGACTGGGAAGACCCAAATACTCACTGAGATCAAGAAACATCCAATCCGGCTCGGTGCCTGTGGCTCAACAGGCTAAGGCGCCAGCCACGTACACCTGAGCTTGCGGGTTTGAATCCAGCCCAGCTCACCAAACAACAATGATGACTGCAACCAAAAAATGGCCGAGCGTTGTGGCGGGCACCTATAGTCCCAGCTACCTGGGAGGTGGAGGCAGGAGACTCGCTTGAACCCAGGAATTGGAGGTTGCTGTGAGCTGTGATGGCACAGCACTCTATCCAGGGTGACAGCTTGAGGCTCTGTCTCAAAAAAAAAACCATCCAATTCTTGTTCTGGTGGGAGCTGACATGGAGGAAATGGTACCATTACTGATTGTGTTCCAGCTTGCAAACTCAGTCATCCAGCAAATAGAGATTTTTCATAGACAACCACTCTCACAGCAGGAGCTGCTTCAGAAAATTACTGGGTGTCAAAGGTCAGCTGTGTCATGTTCAAGTTTTTCCCTTCTTGGGAACTGAAAGGTGCTGACCTCTTGAGAGGCACCTGCTGCTTCTCTATGGCTGTGAGCAGCTGGCATGAGGTGCCTGGGACCAGGAACTGAGTACTGGTCCCAAACCAGAAAGCAGTCTGACCTGGGCCTGCAGCAGTCACCCACCCCGGCAGAGCTGCTTCTGCTCCTTCTAGCCTCAGCACATGGAGGCCCAAGGTTATTCAGACTGTTTTTCTTTTTGAACTTAGAAAAATGACTGGCTTAGCTGACTTTAAAAGTCTTCCTTCTTCTTTGAGTAATCTTATCAGGGTCACAAAGCTCTCATCAGAAGTCTGGACCCCAAATTACTGCCCCCTGCCTTGGGCAGGATGAAAGTTGACTTGTCTTCTGCCAATGCCTGGGAGGCAGCTTGTCCTGTGATCAGAGTGGCACTCGGGGGCAGGGAGGAATTCTGCAGGGTGGAAGGGCAGCCTCAGAATCTGTGGTTGGGAGGCCCCTCCCCAAATACCACCCATATCTGCTCTAGGCAAAATTGTTATGCTCTCTTAAGATTTTTGCCAACAGCTGCATTTTCTAGCAGCTACTGACCCCTGGCCTCCATCAGGGTAATGATACTTGTACAGACAGAGATCCAAGGAAGAGACTCTGGATGTGAGTTCCTCCCCTGGGTAAGTTCTCTCTCGGAGGAGTTTAATGTCCCCTGTGGACACTAGACAGCCGAGCAGAGTACACTATTCTTTTCATTGCTCCATTTATTTTATTATTATTATTTTTGAAACAGAGTCTCACTGTGTCATCCTGGGTAGAGTGCTGTGGCATCATAGCTCACAGCAACCTCAAACTCTTGGGTTCAAGAGATCCTCTTGTTTCAGCCTCCCCAGTAGCTGGGACTACAGGTGCCCACCATGACACCTGGCTAGTTTGGGTCTCACTCTTACTCAGGCCGGTCTTGAACTCCTGAGCTGAAGTAATCCACCTGCCTCAGCCTCCCAGAGGGCTAGGATTATAGGTGCGAGCCTCAGTGCCTGGCCTGCTCTATAGTTTAAAGTCAAAAGAAATTTACACAAAAGCTTGCATTAGCATTGTGCAATTCAGTCCTGGGCCTCAGGATTTCCTGCTGTCCTCATGCACTTTTTTTTGTAATTGGAGTATGATCAAGCATCAAAGACATAAATCATAAAGGTACACGCATTTTCACAGAATGAAGGTCTCATGTCACCAAATACCCAGCTCAAAAAGCACGGAGCTCAAAATTCCCCTTGTTTCTCTTTCCCAGAGTAACTCATCCGTATTAGTAGCACCACAAGTTAGTTTTTTCTGGTTTTGAACTCAATATAAATGGGATCGTGCAGCAAATACTCTTTTACACCAGCTTCTTTGCTCAGTGTTGTGTTTCTGAGCTTTATCCATGTTGCGTGTGATTGTAGATTCCCATGCTCACTCTTAATCCATTTGTTCTTTAAGTGGTCTGGTCCCCAAAATGGCAGCTCAAGCTCCATTACAGAAGCATTTTCCACCACGGACTGTTTGTTTCAGCTCAGAGTGAGGTTGTCATACACAATCCTCATCCTGCTAAAAATACTCCCATCTGCAGCATGTGACACAAATGTCTGGAGAGCTCCATGTGGACCCCACTCAGCAAAGAAAGGGTCTTTTGCCCCTGATTCTTTCTTCCAAGTTTCAGGGTCTCCTGATATAGATAAGGCTATAGGGGCTGTCTTTGGAGTGTGCTAATATCATTGAAGAAGGCCTTTATGGCCATAATCCTAGCATTCTGGGAGGCTGAGGCAGGCCTCGGGCCTGAGCTCAGGAGTTCAAGACCAACCTGAGCAAGAGTAAGATCTTGTCTCTGCTAAAATAGAAAAACTAGCTGGGCATTGTGGTGGGCACTTGTAGTCCCAGCTTCTTGGGAGGCTGAGGCAAGAGGATCACTTGAGCCCAAGAGACTGAGGTTGCTGTGAGTTATGATGGCATTGCACTCTAGCCTGGGTGACAGAGTGAGACTCTGTCTCAGAGAAAAAAGAAAAAAAAAGAAATGGAAAAGAAGAAAACCTTTCTGCTGAGGAAGTTTAATTGAAGAGGGATCCAAAGGCTGAAACACTAGCAAAATGTGAAATGCCCCACACATTTCTAGGTCATATTGTTGGAGAAGGATCGTTGGTGGTGGGGAGGTTGCTGCAGGTGACCAGGGCTCTGCCACTGTAAGAATGAGGTGAATTTCTCGCAGTCTTTGTTTCTGGGACTTTGCTGCTGATCCTCTCTTCCAGGTGGGCATTGTCTCTGTTTTCAACTCTGTAGACAGGGGACAAGCAATGAGAGGACCCTGGTTTGAGCACATGCAGGGATGGCCTGCCTGCAGGCAGCGTGGCTGGCATGCTGCCCACTCAGCAGGGCTCTCGGAATCCACGTTCCTTGGTTCTGAGCCATCTCATCCCAGCAGGGCCTGACCTCTCTTTGTTCTTTCTGTGCTCCTCATTTTAAAACATTTATTGAGCACTTGGCTATGTCCAGCTTGGTGTTGACCACAAGGGGACACAAGTCACAGGATGCACCTGACAACAGGAAATGCCGGTAACTTCTAAGAACTAGGAGGGAGCAAGACAAGGTCCCCGCTGCGAGGCTGCTTAGGCCTGACAGTCAGCAGATGTCCAGGCTCAGCGTGACAGTTGCCAGGTAAGCTGGACATGATGGAGAGTCCTCGGCAGGGAAATGAGACCTCATCTCAGCAAACCCACCGTGGATGCAAGAACTGTCTATCATAAAGTGCTACATGATTGTTATCATGTTCTACTACTCGGAACAATTACTATCTCTGTTTCACAGATGAAGAAACAAGTTCAGAATCATTTTGTTCAGTAAGTTTTGAACACGGAAACTTTGTCCTTAATTTATCACTTGACCAGAAATTGAGCCACCCTTAACAAGACTTTAGGTCTGAAGATTCTGCCGAAGAGAATGGGCACAGTTACGTACTTATATGAACATTCTGCGAGTGCAGAGACAGGTACCAAGGAAAGTCTTCCAGTAGAAGTTGTCAGCTGAGCCAGGCCTCCAAGCTGGGAAAACAATAAAGGTGCTTTGGTTCCAGCCAAAGGAAGGGACTGAAGCAGAGATACTGAGATACTCTAGGCAAAGTAGTTCCCTGGATAAATTAACCTGCTGCTGATTAATTTGGGGATGCACACCAAGGTTTCTGGGAGTTCCAAAAGTCTACTTATTCTCAGAAGAAAAATGGTGTCTTACAAACCTGGGCATTAGAACTCAAGGGCCAAGATACCCCAGTCTTCTTGAGTCTTGACTGACAGGGAGGCATCCTCTCCTTTGAACAGAGACTGTTCTTCAGGCGATGGGGGAGGAGATGGGGAGAGAGAGAGGAGATCAGTTGACGAGTCTTATTAAGTGGCCAGAGGCGAAGATTCCAGAGCTAAGCTCCAAGATGAAAGGCAGCCCAGAATGACAGCAGGGGTGGGGGGTGGGGGGTGGACAGGGCTAAGGAGGGTGAAAGAGACAAAGCTGGGGTGCATCTCCACACTGCAGAGCCCCCTGTATTGCTGCCATCTGTCCTATCCCTCCTATGTTAACAGCTCCTACTGCTTCAGCACCCACTAAATGTGAGATGCTGCAAACCACTTTACCTCTGTCATTTTGTGGGATTCTCATAGCAACTAATTGGGGCAGGTACTATTAACGTGCACATTTTGCAGAGGGGAAAACTGAGGTTCAGAGAGTCTGATTTATACGCCATGTATTCTCAATCCCGGAAATGCAGTGAAAGACATCAGATGCCCAGTAACAGTGGACACACTGAATCTGAAAACAAAGCCAGCTGAGTTCTTGGGCAGGGACAGGGCTATAGAGCTAGGAGCAGGAGACAGAGGGGGATGTGGGAGCTGGTGAGGAGCAGATCCCAGAGACACCCAGCCAAAGGGAACTGATCAGAACAGGTCAGGTGCACAGGGCTCAGGCAAACCCCAACTCAACATCAGCCAGGGGAAGATTGTCAGGAAGGCAGGTAGTGATGCCGAGAGCCCTGCTTGCCTGGCATCCGGCATCCATTAAGTATCCTTGTGTTTAGCACAGAAGGGCAAGACTAAAGTAAAGTGAGAGTTTACACTGGGATTAAAATGTGCTCATTGCTGATGTACTTTCTTCTCCCTTTCCCCTTGGCCACAGCCCTTCTCACAGTGTAACATGTTGCACGTTTTGTTACTTATGCCTGTTTCCCATGAAAGCTGGAGAGCAGGTGAACTCCACAAGAGCAAGTTCTCCCCCGTCCATGTCTGTATCGCAGCACCTACAGCAGTTCGATAAATATTTGCTGAATGAATACACATGCAACAGTAGTTTTCATGACGGGTCTCCTGGGCACTGTGTGCCTCCCCTGCCCATCTGACAATGCTCGCACCTGTCTTACTGGGGCTGTCTCAGCTACTATTGCCACAGCCTGAACAAGCAAGGCCAGGGTTTGTGAGGACTCTAGGAAGCCGGGTAGAAATCAGATGCTGAGCACTCTGTTCTTGCTCGACCACAAAGAAAGGCAAAAGTCAAAAAAGCAAAAGTCATGGTGTCAGATGTGTACATTGGTCAAGACACATTACACCTCATTAAGGTTGATTAAAAGAAAAAGAAACAAAGATGGATTCTCCTCCCTCCTCTGCAATGCCTGGGGCAGTGATCCCCACACCCCTCTGGGGGTTTTATTCCCAAAGAGGTCCTTTCTATTCCCATCCTCTCATGAGGAAAAGAAAAAAGGACTAGCAAAAGGAAAAAAGAGAGATTAAAGAGACTCCCTCACTCTCCAGATCCTCACATTTGAAATCTTTAGCCAGGTCTTCAAGCAATCGGATGCCATGACTTTTTTTTTTAGACAGCTCTCACCTCTGAAGAAAGCACTGAAATCACGTCTAAGGTCAGTGGAACTATTTGCTCTAGGGAAATTTACTTAGGGTGGGGGGAGTTTCCATCTTCCTGGGTCTCTTTTTTAAAAGCCTTGGTCATCAAAGTCATCCTGCAAAGCCCTCTGACTTCTGAACGAGGCGAGCAATGTTTCTGCTCTGCTGTTTGATGGGCAGGATGTTGGCTTTAGATTAAACACATGTGGCAGTGAGAATGCTCTTCACGAGCAGTTTGCTCACTTTGCTGAAATCCAGGGTGTGCCCAGCGGGTTTATGCCTGGTTTATAACACAGAGCACAAAGTCATCTTTTAAAAACCAGGCTAGATCTTTGAAGATGTCTGCCCTTTTCAGACTGCCTGGGAGAAAATGCAATGTGCATTACGATTGTCTACCTTCAGACATAGCTTTCAAGAATGTCCTTGATTCTCAGATATATTTTGGATGAAGGATCACATATGGGGCAAAACGCACAACTAGATTAAATATATGCATTGATTGTAAGATATCTTGTGATTCTAGGAATGTTTAAATGTGAACAAGAATTTATCCTTTATTACAAGAAGAAATCCGATGACATTAGTCCCTATTTTCAGTTGAGTAAGAAAAAGTTAAGATTAAGTGCTTCACCCAAAGGAAAGATCGACTGGTCCGTTCTCTCTCCCTCTCTCTCTTTTTTTTTGCAGTTTTAGCCAGGGCCGGGCTTGAACCTGCCACTGCTGGTATATGAGGATGGCCCCCTACTCCTTGAGCCATAGGACCACCCTGGTCCGTTCTCTTAACCAGTGCACAACACTGCCCACCACAGTATTGTGAGTGCAGGTGTAAAACATTGCAATTAACGGCTTTTATGAAAACTGGGGGAAGATGCACTGTGCCCAAAAGTGGGTCCTGTTGAAGCCACCCTTTTTGAACGCTGTGTCCTCTTCAGGAAATGGTGTAGAGAGACTCATGCAGAAATCCTGAAAACCTTACTTTTCTTAAGAGAATTCTCTGTGAATGTGTTAAAGGCATTGCTCTTTTTTCTCACCTATTATGCTTTTGGGTTATAGGAAACTACAAGGTAGGGGCTGGTCAGGACCGAGAGAGAATTTTAACTGAGGGGGAGAACTAGTCTTGAATGGGATGCAAGTAAAGGGGAAGAAGAATGGAGGTTCTCTCTTCATTTAGCAAATAGTGCTTCTCATTAGGTACCAGGTTCTCGACAGGGCACAAAGAAAACAAATTCATAAAGCAATTCCTACCCTCAGGGAGCACAGAAGGAAAACAGGTAGCCTCCTCTCATTATCTATGAATTTGACAAATATTTGTTATTAAGTACCAAGCACTGGAGAACTAGCAGGGAAAAAACTCAGATGAGCTCTCGTCCTCATGGAGTTTATAGGCTAGTGGTAGAGGACACATGTTAAACACATACTTGCACGGGTAATTAATCACCATTGTGCTTACCACGAAGTACAGAGTGTCATGAGAGTCGGTTACAGGGGAGGTCTTGGAGAATTAGCTGGAAACCAGGCGAGAACAGACCAGAAAGAGAATTACAGTGGGGAAGGGCTCCAGAGGCAGCACCTTGAGCCGGTGGGTTGTCAGCAGGGCTCAGATTAGAGGAAGTGGCACACCTGAAAGCTGGACAGGTGAGACAGGAGAGGAAGGGAGGGGAGAGCCAGCCATCTCTCCAGGAAGTGGCCTTATGGAAACAAAGGGGTCTTGAGGTCATCCTTGCTCTCTGGCTGTTCACTGATCAAGCTTATTTATTGAACGTGCCATGCTGGAAGCATTATATTATCTTATTTACTCACTGAGGTGGGTACCAGTCCCCTCACTACACAGATGAGGAGGCCAATGCTCAGTAGCGTGAAGTGCCTCTCCCCAGGTTAGATCCTAGAGCTCTAGTGTGGCTGAGAGGAGATTTAGACCAGAAGCTGCCTCACTGCCTAGCCACAGCCCTCTCTACTGCCCAGCCCTGGCCATGGGAAGGGAGGCTCAACAAATTGGCCCTCTTGGGCTAATCACCATCTAACAGACAAAAAAGAGAGGCTCAGAGGGGAAAACTAACTACCTGGTCCCTGTCACAAAGGGAGCAAGCGTCAGAAGGGTCTCCAAGGAAGAAAGCTTTTCTCGGCCCAGGTGTAACGTTCACTCTCTTCAGAGGCAGACAGGTGGAAGGAACCCTGACCCGCTGGCATGTTCTGGAAGTCAGTGGGCATTTTGGGACTGGGAGACAGGCTCCCCCTGCTGGCCCAGTACTACTCAGGCAGTGGGGCTGGGGAAGGGGGCACGCCAGTGGGTCCTACTGAAGGCAGCAAGAATGAGGAAACCCCAAATAATTCATACAATCTTTCTGTTTTTCTTTTTGAGACAGCGCTCTGTTGCCCTTGATAAGTGCCATGGCGTCGTGCTAATTCACTGCAAACTCAAACTCCTGGATTCAAGTAATCCTCCTGTCTTAGCCTCCCAAGTAGCTAGGAATACAGGATCTGCGACCATGCTTGGCTAATTTTTCTATTTTTAGTAGAGAGAGGGTCTTGCTCTTGCTCAGGCTTGTCTTGAACTCTTGAGCTCAAGGGATCGTCCCTCCTCCGCCTCCCAGAGTGTTAGGATTACAGGCTAAGTGACACACACTTTTGTTTTGTATAAAAGAGACTCCAGAGTTATGTGTGTCTTGTAAAGATTCTAACAGGTGCCAACACAATCAAAAGGTTGTGCCAAACCGGGGATTTCAAGTTGAACCAGAGCCAAACCATGCAGCCTGACTTCTGGCAGAAAAGGTCTTCTGGTGGAAGTCAGAGGAGAAGCTGGGGTCAGATAAACTGGCCATCTTCACTCTCCATGTGCTTGAGAATGTGGAATAGATGAGAAGGGGAGATTCAAGTTGCATCTGTCTGAGGAGGGGGAGAAGATAAATAATGGGAATGCAATCAACTTTTATAGCAGATTCACACAAGCCAAGCACTTCACAGACTATTTCAATTAAGACGTGACATGGTGAAGAGGCTATAGGAATGGTGAAGGGATGTATTTTATCAGTGTGTCATGAAAAAAGAGAAGGTAGAATGCAGATATTGGTAAGCATCAAACATCACCATTCCCCATTATGGCAAAACCCCTTCTTAACTGTTGCCCGAAGGGTAACCCCAGACTTCAATGAAATGTGAATTCAATCATTTCATAAATACTGCTGGGGAAACTGGATAACTATGCAATAAATTAAAATGAGACCCATACAACACTCTCTAGACTCTTTGATTTCAAATGGGCTAAAGGGTTAAGTCATTTCAAACTTCAACGAAGACTATGGGAAAACAGAAACACATATGCACCCCAACTGTGGAGAAGTGACAGTTTTCAAACTAAAATTAGTAGAGACTATGACAATCAGCTGAACAACAAGAACAACAAAAAAGCAAGGGGCTGGAAAATATATAAATGGTAAGTTTAGTGACCCAATTAAGTAGGGAAATAAATATAAATCTATCAGAACAATACTCAGCATCCAGCAGGCAGATGGCTAACAACTTTGAAACGCTTGGCAGACGCTTGATCAAATACTTAGGAACATTTTATACTTGGGAGGCTGAGGCAAGAGAATCGCTTAAGCCCAAGAGTTTGAGGTTGCTGTGAGCAGCGATGCCACAGCACTATTTTAGAATTAATGGCCCTCAATGACATGCAAATACTGTATCACAGCCAAGAAGACCCTAACTCTTACCAACAAATTTAGTAAAAATCAGTTCAAGCAACGAGGCCCAAGGCTGGTGTGCAGGGAAAAAGGGAGTTGCTCACTGCTGCAGGCGTCAGAATCAGCCCAGCAATACTAGGAAACCTGGCCTGAGAAGATGAGGTGTTCCTGTTCGTGCCTTGATCTCACTCTTGGGGACAGATCTCAAGGACACAGCTTAAAAGGAATAGCAATTAGAGAGCAAGATTACCTGTCTGCCCAGATACCTGCAGTTACAGGTTGAGTACCTAAAATCCTGTGCCTGGAAGGTTCTGTAGCCATAAGAAGGCAAAGCAACGAGGGAGTCCATCCCAAGTCTGCCCTTTCCTAGCTGTGTGACTTTGGATAAGTCACTTAACCTCTCTGAGCCTCAGTTCCTTCCTAGATAAAATGGCAATCTAGATTGCTACCTCCTGAGGTTATGTATTAAAGGAGGTCAGAGTGTTTGAGAAAGAGTGGCTGTTGTTATTGTAGGATGACCACTGGGCAGATCCCGGAGAGAAAGCTCTTGCTTGCAAAGGATGAAGTAACATCAGGAAGTCTCAGCTTTCTTTCTCTTAAAGAAGAGCTGGTATCTTTGACTCCTAGTTTATTTTTATTGCAGTTAAAAAAAGGAAAACAAACCTCTGCCACAACTACTGAGGAGTCCATTACAATACAAGGGGAAGCTCTTCAAAGGGTATTAAATTCGTCTGAAGCTGAGAGGAAAATGCTGGGTGAGGCTCCCACTCCCATGCCAAGGAGTGAAGAGTACGGATCTCCAAGGATCTGAAAATGCACATTTTTTTGAGGCCTGCTCTGTGACTGGGGTTTTATAACCCCAAGGTGGTAATTTCTATTTCCGTTTTGAGGGAGAGAAAACTTGCCCAAGGTAATATATGTTAAGTGACCAGGTTCGGCAGGTCCCCATACCCCTGCTGGGTAACGACTGCACATAACTGCCTCCAGCTCCCCGGCGAGACACAGGTCGGGTGAATCACAGGCACCCGAAGAGCTGCAGGAATGAAGATCTCGGCAGGGGAGGACTGGGGGCAGTCCCTTGCGCTGGTGCCAGGGTCCTGGGCTTCCACCCGTTCAGCTCCCGGGGACCCTGGGGCGCACCCCGCTGCGCAGCCCTCCTCCTGTCAGCAGGGGGCGCCAAGGAGAACGCGGGCGGGAGGCCACGGTCCCCAGAGCCGCCGCCGCTCGCAGAGTCGGGACTCTGGGATCGAGACCAGGTTTGCCGCACGCCCTCTCGTCAGTGACGAGGTTTTGAGACGAGGACAGAACGGAACTCAGAACCCTAGCTCCAGCGAGAGTCCCAGCCCGCTGCGGAGCCACCCTGGTCCGCTCCTGCCCGGAAGCGCGGCGCCGAGGGGGCGGGGCCGCGAAGCGCTTCCGGGGGCGGGGGGCGCGGGCTGGGGCGGCAGCCGGAGCGGCGGGGACGGGCCTGGCGCCGGCGGCGGCGGAGGGGGCGCCGCGGGCGGGCGATGTGAGCGCGGCGCTCTGGGCAGGTGAGGCGCGCGGGCCGGGGGCAGAGAGCAGCGGGCTGGGCCCGAGCGGGGCGGCGGGGCCGAGGGTAGCCCCGGGACCGCTGTCCGGCTCCCTCTGGGCGCGGCGGGGCGGGTGCCTCCGCGCCCGGTCAGTCCCGCGGGCGGACGGGCGGACGGCGGGAGCCGAGGCCAGGCGGGGTCGGGAGGCCCCGGGCACCTGCTGGGGCCAAGTGCGCGCCCCCGAAGGGCCAAGCGCTCTCGACTCGGGAGTCTGGGCGCCACTGGCCCGGCGGAGGGTCGCGCTCCGGCAACTGCCCCTGTGCTCTCCAGCCACCGCCCCCGGCGCCTCGGGCTCCTCAGCTTCCGGGCCGCTAGCCTTGGGGTCTCTCCCTTTTGTACGGGTGGGGGGCCAGATAATTGAGCACCCTGGAGAGCCGGGGCCGGCCACGGGGTCGGCCCTGCGGGTGACTGCAAGGGAACCGCTGTCTCACGCCACAGCGTTTCTCCAGGTAAACAGGCAGCGACGACGCGCTGTGCTTGGCCCCGGACGTCTCCACGGTCCCTGTCGCGCTCAGTCGGTCCTGCCATTAGGGAGGGCTGGGCTGGAGCTAACTGGGGGTGTAAACAGTGCACTTCTCGCTAAGCGGCTGTGCTTTTAGAGCGGCACTAGTCTGGGAGTCTCTGGTTTGAGATTTGCAACAAGCTTCTAGCTTACTGGGCCTCAGTTTCCCCATGCGGTCATTGAGGATTTACATTAGCTCTCTAAGAGCCCTTCCAGTTTTGCCGTTCTAGTGTGTCTAAAATTGGAAGGGCTGTCCTTGGTTCAAGATTCCGGTTAGTTTCACTGACGATTTTTGGCATTGTGGACTTTTTTAGCCACTTCATGTACTTCATTTTAGGTTTTAAGATGATTTCAAGAAGCATTTTTTAACCCTTACCTTAATTATCATTCATCTCTTGCTTTTGTCCCTAAGTAGGATTAATCACATTCAGCTGAGTTTTTGTATGCAACATTTTTTGTTCATATTTGCACACTTTCTCTTTGTTCCCTAGTCCAAGCCTTTACTTCACATCTGGATTATTGCAACAACTTCTAGCTGGTCTCTGACTCCAGAGGTTTCCCCCTCCCCCATCCTTCCTTTATGCTAACGCCAAACTTACTGTAGGAAGTCAAAAAATACTTGAGTGCTTGCTTGCCTGTTAGATGTTGAGATACTATTCCATGTGGTAGAAGAAAGTAGTAGAGAGTACACTATGGTCTTCAGGCAGCTTTACACTGGGGGCTGAGACATTACCTGCAAAAAGGTAATTCTGATGAGACAAGGCTGTGTGCTGTAGAATTAAGGAGAGTTGGAGGTCAGTTAAGGTGAAGTGGTCAGGGAAGGCTTAGTGAGGGGGCTGGATTTGAGCTGGGTGTTAAAGGATGAGTAGGATTCAGTTAGGAAAAGAGGAATCAGGCCCAGTGATCTATGGAGTTAGTGAATAGACCAGTCTTCTGGCAGAGTAGGGTTCATGTGGGAAGGGAGTAGGAGGAAAGGTTGGTTGGGACTAGCTCCTGAAAAAAAACTTGAACACTAGGCTAAAGTTGAGACTTTACTAAAGGCATTGGTGAGCCATAGGAGATGAGGGGTCTTCAGCTGCTGGAGGAGAAGCAGAGTCTAGAGGCCAGGAAGGAGATCATCTGCAGGGCCGTGGCACTTAAGACACACCATTCAAAACATGAGTGTGTCCTCTTGCCTGTGTGTTCGGCCACTACCACCCTGTCATTTCAAGGCTCCACCCCACCTATCTGAACCTTATTCTCTGCTGCTCCTTTCCATCTCCGTTCCCTGCAGAAGGGAGTTTATTACTGCCTTTTGGGCTTTGGTCTTGTTGTTTCCTCTTCTGAAGTACTGGCCTTCCTTTTCTTCTCCTCTGTGCAAATTCTCCATTTCACTTCCTTCAAGTCCCTGCTGAAGATATACTTCCTCCAAAGGGTGTTGTTCTCTGACTGCCCTACCCCCATGCCCTTGCGGCACTTGGATTTAGCACTTGTTGGTTCCTTGGTTGTTGAACTTGTTCTTTTTTTTTTTTTTTTTTTTGAGACAGAGCCTCAAGCTGTCACCCTGGATAGAGTGCTGTGGCTTCACAGCTCACAGCAACTTCCAATTCCCAGGCTCAAGCGAGTCTCTTGCCTCTGCCTCCCAAGTAGCTGGGACTACAGGCGCCTGCCACAATGTCCAGCCATTTTTTGGTTGCGGCCGTCATTGTTGTTTGGCGGGCCCGGGCTGGATTCAAACCTGCCAGCTCAGGTGTACGTGCTGGCGCCTTAGCCGGTTGAGCCACGGGGGCTGAGCCGTTGAACTTGTTCTTACCCCAAGTTGAGTGGGAGTTTTTTTCAGGACATTGTATCTTTTTTTTTTTTTTTTT
>CAUYON010100468.1:0-18692 GCA_963573935.1 Arctocebus calabarensis | reverse complement strand
TTTTCTTCTAGACTTTTTATGGTTCCAGGTCTTATATTTATGTCTTTAATCCAGCTTGAGTGCATTTTCATATAGTGTGAGACGCAGAGGTATAGTTTCATTCTTCTGTATGTGACTATCCGATTTTCCCAGCACCCTTTAAGGAAAGGATGTCCTTTTCCTAGTGTATGTTTTTGCCTGCTTTGTGGAAGATCACTTGATCGAAGGTTTTCGGTTTTATCTCTGGCCACAACCTTGAAGTTCTTCTGGAGAAAAAGCTGTTTCCGCCCCCACACACACCATGTGTGACTGTTTACTTCTCTCCTGGAGCCTGTGAAGACATAACTGGAGTTATAAAATTGAAGGCGATGAAGGATTGTGCATTTTTATGGAAAGTAAGCATGGCCTCAGAAGACCATCCTCTCCCTGTAATGAGATTAGGAAGTTTTTGATCAAGAGAAACGTGTTTCTTCCATTCACAAAGAAGGCTCAGCATGAGAAGAAATGTGCCCATTCCCAGGTCCATTTGAATCTGCACAGATGTTACCATTCTCTGTCTCATACTTACTTCCAATCCATTACCCTAAGTTTCACATGAGAGAATTGACAAGACTGAGAATTTGATTTATTATCATTCTGCAACCTCATACAATTAAACTTTATGTCTGAATTCAGTAATTCCAGCCCTGCATATAAGAAAAACAAAACACAAAAATTGCAGAAAGCAACTAGCATCCTAAAGGAAAAAAAGTTGTGGATTTTGAGGACTGAGACCAATAGGGGGCTCTCGAAAATGGGATCCAGATTTCCAGAGAGGCTATTTGGCTGATGTCTCTGGAGCTTGGAGGAGGCGTTCTTCAATTTGGTTCTGTAAAAGACCTCAAAAAAAAAACTATAAACTTTTTAGAGCTAAATGACAATGAAAGAAACCTATATAGAAAACACATAAGCTGCATCTAAAAAGATATTGGGTTTGAAGTTTATGTAATTGTTTCATCAGAAAATAAGATCTATGGGAGCTAAACTTTGAAGTAAAGCAGCTAGTCAGAGAATAAGAGAACAAGCCAAAAGAATAAATAATTAAAAAATAATCAAGCCAAGGGAAAAAAATCAAGTACATATATGTGCTCAAAGAAATATAGTTTTAGGCAGAAAATGTAAGATGGAAAGAGACCCTTAATTTAAAAAGAAAAAATAAATACAAATATTGAGAAAATAATGAGAATTCAATGGTAGTCAAACATCTTTGGGACAGCCAAGCAACTCACCATATTAATAAAATCATGAGTGTACAGGACATATTAAAAATCAACATAAGATTTATGTCCTAACAAATATAAGGCATTTAAATATTTTTACACTGAATTTAAAATGTCTACATTTTAATGATCAATTCACTATTCAAATTAGTAGCATAATGAGTATACAGGACTTATTATAAATCGAAATAAGATGTCTATCCTAATGAATTTAAAGATATTTAAATATTTTTACACTGAATTTAAAATTTCTACATTTTAAATTATCATTGAGAGTTTGTTGTATGAATTTAAATATATACATTAAAGTAGAATAAAGAACAGGTGTTGTTGAGAGACATGGAATTATGGAAAAAAGATGAAGGGTATGTAAAATTTAAATCCCCAAAACTGTAAAGCAGACAAAAAGTTGTAAATTAAAGAATGTAATTGATGATATTATTCAATTCATCATCCTTTGGTCCAGTAGAAAAATAAACAGAGACAGAATTCAATGTACTAGAAAAGTAGAATGGAGGTGAAAAATACACATAACAAAAGTCAGAGAATAACCAGTAAAAATAGCTAACTGTGATTCCCTGCCGAGAGTGTGGACTTATGCTGATCACTGACTTTCTAGTTAAGTTCTTTAACCTTTTGAGGCAAGTATTAGTGATATCTACTTTTTAAGAGTAAAGAGGGCAAGTGAGTAACCTATTCCACATCATACACCAGAGAAGTGGCCGAAGTTAGAATCAAGCCCAGGAAGTCTGACCATGGATCCTGATTTAAGCACCTTTGTCACAAGTTAGGTGGTTATGAGGAGATGCTTGTTTAATTAGATGAATTTCTTAATAATATATATATAATTTTTAAATTTTCTCCATTTTTTTTGTTCTATAGTTACAAAGTTAGACCTAGAGAAAAACAAAATAAAAATATGTTTTTAAACCAATTAGGAACAGACAATATGGAAAAAAAAAAAAAAAAGCAGAGTTCCTTCTAGTTACTGAAGCACAGCAATTTCCTCCCTCACATCGGATGAAATGCTATTTATTTACATAAAATGGGACCATTTCACACCTTTTCTACTGTTCCAGAAAAGTGAGCACCAAAGTGCTGACAAGATCTTTTTTGTGTGTGTTATTTTTGTTATTTTTTTTCTTTCTTTAGAACATATTATTACGTGACAGGTCACTAGAATGGGTTATAGAACAAGATTCAAAAGAAATGAAAGAATGAAATAGATACAATTTCAGTGGCCTCTTGAGGGTTTTCAAAATTAAGGTCAACTTACACGTCCCATCTGTAGTGATTCCCTCCATCGCCTGCTGTAAACACAGCCCACGATCGTTTCTTCTCCTCTTCGCTGCCTCCAAGTGACGCTGCCCCTGCACTTTCTATTTTTCCCCCCTATGCCTCTGAGGTCCAGGGAGGAGATGACCTACATCTTTTAGCATCCTAAAAAATCACAATAGGCTCTATTGTTGGAGCCAGTATTGGGGAACAAAGATTCTTAATTTCTTCTACTGGGCGTCCCTGCACTCTGGAGCAGTTCATTGCCATAAACAGTCGCACCTCCAAAGAGCAGTCGTATAAACTTGCAGGTCAAAATGGGGGACAAAAATGTGACAAAAGTATGTGACATTTATATACGTCTGTTATTGGGCAGACATGGTTTTCCCTTATTTTTTTAAATGCCTGGTAAATTGCATTGTAACATGTATGAACAGAATGAAAGCCTGTTAATTAAGAATTGTGTTGAGGTGCTATAGAGTGAAGCTAAGTTAAACTTTTCTGATTATCTACAGATGTGCCTTGATTTACCATTGGGTTGCTTCCTGATAAAGCCATAGTAAGTTAAAATCATCTATTTCAACTAAGTTGAAAATGCACTTAATACGCCCAGCCTACCCAAAACATCATGGCTTAGCCTACAATAAATGTGCTCTGAACACTTTCAATACAGAAATTCAATTAAATACATCTAATATTCAATACTCTGTTATAAAGCAGGCTTTTTGTTAGATGATTTGACCCAGCATCATGACAGAGTATGATGATTTGGCCTAGCATCATGACAGGATATAGCATATCCCTAGCATGGGGAAAGATGAAAATTCAAAATTGGGGGCTGTGAGTGGTGGCTCATGCCTGAATCCTAGCATTCAGCACTGTCAAGGCAGGTGGACTGCATGAGCTCAGGAGTTCATGACCAATTTGAGCAAGAGTGAAACCCCATCTCTACTAAAAATAGAAAAAAAAAAAAAAAAAAAAACGCTGGGTGTTGTGGCTGATGCCTGTATTCCCAGCTACTCGGGAGGCTGAGGCAATACCATCACTTGAGCCCAGGAATTTGAGGTCACGGTTAACCATGGCATCATGTCACTCTAACCAGGGCAATAGAGTGAGACTCTGTTTTAAATTTGATGTAGAGTTTCTACTACATGCACATTGCTTTGGCTTCAAAGGAAAAAAAAAAAAGAAAGAAAAAAGTTATAGGTCAATCTGTCATAAATTGGGGATTATCTGTAAGCT
The DNA here is from genome assembly GCA_963573935.1 of Arctocebus calabarensis. Lineage (NCBI taxonomy): Eukaryota > Metazoa > Chordata > Mammalia > Primates > Lorisidae > Arctocebus > Arctocebus calabarensis. The sequence continues at coordinate 14,937 of CAUYON010100468.1, read as the reverse complement.
TTTATGTACAATGAGTGAGTGGAACAGGAAGAGCTGAGCTATCAAATAACCATGCATTTTCTTTTTAATCCTCCGTGATGTTCACACTTAAATTCACATGTATTTAATCCCTCCAACCTGCCCCTGAGTGTTTAGCTTACTCCATATTTTTTGCATATTTAAATAAGTCATATAAAAAGGATTTCTGAAAAAAAAGTCTCTTTTGTCTGCAGTTGAGTTTTCAAAACTACTTCAAATAACCTCCAGTGATATCAATTTAGGTTCATGACAAAGAAAATCTTCAGACATCCATAAACATTTTAATATTTTTAAATGCAAATTGGTAATCAAATGTGAAGTGAGAATTCACACATTTTTTATAAAGCACTCAGATGATGACAATTTGTGGTTGATTGCCCCAAGAATAAGGATGTGTGAAACTAGTTCAGAAAGCACATTGGTTGTTACCGTTTATTATTTCTTAAATAACCCAAATGAAGCCCCTCTTGAAAGAAATTTACTATAGTTAATAGGGGGGAAAAGTATCTATTACTGATGTATCCAGAGAGCACTTTTGTTTTTTCCAAAGAAAATTTGATAAAATTATAAATGTGTGCTCATGATGTACTTGTAACAATATTGATTCCGCATCTGCCCTGTAAGGTATTTTCTTTAATCTGCAGGTGTAAATATTGATCTGTCTGGTTTTTGAAACCTTGACAAACATTCAAGAAAGTGACTTTTTTATTCACAAAAAAACAGTCTTAAGTTTGTTCATGATTTTGTGTTATTTATAGGCACTATTTTTACCAAACATTTCTATTCTCCTTCTGGGACAATGGAAGTATTGTATTTTCCAGTCTTGATATGAATTTGACCCAACATAATGGAGCACAAGTGACTTGTGTCACTTCTAGGGATGAGCTTTAAAAACCAACGCATGAGAACTTAACACAATGCTTCTCCAAGATGCAGCCTCTTCTTGCCTGGGGTCTTTGGTGAGTACAGAGAATGAAACTTCCTACTAACTTTTAGGAACGTGTAAGTATCGACGAATAAGTTTTGGGGTCTGTTCAGCCTCTGAACTTGGGAGAATATTTTCTCTAATGCATAACTGACAGCCTAAGCTGTTCTTACAGATGCATGTAAAAATCATCTTTTCTTCGCAAAATGTTGAAATAAAATGTGTAATTACCTTTTCTGTATCATACAGTCTCATCTGTGGTTAGCAGGCTAAATATCTTTCTTGTAAATAAATTAGGTTGTAGGTGAATTTAAAAACAAATCTGTAAGTAAATAAATTTGGTTCAGGGATGAACAGGAAAGAAATGAAAAGGAAGCTGGACGTGAGAATGGAGAGAGAGATATTGAGGGCAAAACAGAGTGACGCACTGTTCAACATGTGCAGTGAAGTTGGTAGGGGCTTACGGGATCTACTGTAATTTTGAGCATGGAGAAAGAGTGATTCAACCACTGAGTCTGACCCCCACTCAGCAAGCAATGCTTCCTTTCTGTAAGACCATTGTCACTGGGATGCTTTTTGAATGTTTCTAAACCCTTTCATCTTAATCGCAGTGAAATAGCAGATTCAGAAATACTTTACATTGCAATGTACTTCTTAGGCGACCAACCCAAAATACAGGGCTTGTAAGGTTACTAGGCATATAGAAAGCAATGACCTCTCAGGAGAAATAATTCATGCTTATTTGGGGATGTTGACACCAGATTTCCATCTCCTGCAGGGAGAGAAAGAGAAAATTTGCTAGATTGTAACACCTGCTCACGCAGTGCCCAGCAGAACACGAGGCAAGTTGGAAAGAGAGCTTTGCTGATGCCGAATTCATCATAGATTTGATGGATTTAACAAAGGAGGAATTAGCAATAAAATAACCCAAGGATTATCAATAGTTTACGTGGGGTACTTTACACTTTACCTCAGTGAGACTCCCCCAGCATCCTTCACGTTCTTCCCCAGCACGTTTCTTTCTTTTTTCTTTTTTTTGATGAGTTTCACTACATCATCCTCTGTAGAGTGCTGTGGCATCACAGCTCACAGCAAACTCTTGGGCTTACACAATTCTCTTGCCTCAGCCTCCTAAGTAGCTGGGACTAAAGGCCCCCACCACAAGGCCTGGCTACTTTTTTATTGCAGTCAATTAGCTGGCCCAGGCCAGGTTCGAACCCGCCAGCTTTGGTGTATGTGGCTGGTGCTGTACACACTGTGGTACAGGCACCGAGCCCAGATCTCTCTTTCTTAGGCCTGTCTCTGCTGAAATACCGCAGCAACGCTGTTCTTGCATCAGCTTCCTCTTCCCTAATTTAATCCTTGCCATTTGTCCCCAGTGTGTATACTTAGCTTCAAATTCTTTTTGGTAAGGTACTGTTTCTTATTTAACTCTCTAGATTATTGAAATGAATATTAAACATATGATTTTATGCTGAAAGGCAGTAAATTATAAAGGTCAATATAGTGATTTCTTACAACTACATTGGTACTGTATTTGAATGCTTGCCCTCACACTTAAAAATCTGTACTTTGAATAAGGGTTTAAACATCTTAAGTTTCAGTTAAATAATCTTTAGGATAATAATAAAAAGGGTGATGATATTAATAAAATTTGCTTCATTTTTCTCTGTAATAAATAGGATAATACATATATAATTAGGTTGTCAGATAATATAGAGTTAATGCCTGTTAAACTCAACATTCAACCAAATAATGACTATTTGAGTATAAGTGAATCCCAAATATTTCAACAAACTTATAGTAAAGGAAATTGGAACCTACTAATACAACACAATTTACATTTTTTGTTATGGAAATTAAAATTTATATCCCCTGTATTTTTATTTGTTACATATGGGGGTCACATGCATAGCCATCAACACAGTTTGTAATACATGTTACAAACTAAGTGATAACTGCTATTATTATGATCATCCTAATCGCTTAAGTTTAATTTGGAAAAATATATGATTCAACATCACCAGGAACATAACTATGCTATTCCAAGGCAAATTTAAATCTCAATTCTCTCCCATTTTTCTCTGCTTATCTCTCTGTTGCATGCAGCTCACATGAAGGTAATCTTCATTTAATGTTATCTGGGGCAGACTGATTTTTAGGGGCCCCATGTCCCTGCCTCCTGCTAATTTATGTCCTGTTTAATTCCCTACCTTGGCATGTAGTGGAATCTGTGGGTTACTTCTTACTGACAGAATATGGCAAAGATGCCAGTTTGAGATGTTCATCCACGTATATGATTGTGGTTACATTCCTTAAGATTATAGTGCCTACCTTGCTGGAGTCATTTTCCTACTGGTTTTTGTTGGAGCCCATATAGGCTGTGGCTTGGAGAAGTGAGAGTTATAAGAAATACCTGGAAAGCTCAATAATGGAACACCTAGGTGGAAAGGGTGTGGAGAGGGATTTAGTTCTCCTAACAAGCGTGTGAGCTCATGAGATGAGAGCAGTGGTGAATTGGCTGTCTCTGCACCTGTGGGATTGAGAGGCACGAGATCAGCCCTATATTAGGCTGGAGAAGAAGGCAGTCAATGGGAATGCGCATTCTATCACGGACCCTCTGACTCTGACTCTGACTCTGACTCTGACTCCTCTCCTGCCTGTAGAACACCAGCACAGCATCTCTGCTGATTACCAAGCTGTGCCAAAGACTAAGATCTGTCTTTCTAAGAAGACTGCTTTACTCTCTCTAAGACTCTCTCTCTCTCTCCAGCTGAAGTAGACAGCCCTCAGGCACCTAAGAGAAACTGAACCTGAGCAAGGTAACTGAGCTGTCCATGTCTGGAACCTAGTTAAGCCAGCCGAGACCTGGCCAGTTCTGGGTCCTGCCAAGAAGTGTCAAAAGTGACATGTGACAAGTTTTGAGGAAGAAAGAAATCGGGTTGACCAACGCCACATTTCAAGAGACTATGGACAGCTTCTAGTTGCTGGGAGTAGTTTCTAGTCAATAGCCAGCCCCAAACTAGACCTTAGTCTAAAAAGTCCACAAGGACCTGAATTCTGTCAGAGGCCTGAGTGATCTAATAAGCATATGCATCCCAGATTCTTCACCATGTGAGTATTGGATTAACTGGAGCCCCAGCCAGCACGCCGACGGCAGCCTTATGCAGAGACCTAGCTAAGCCCTGTCCAGATTCCTGATCTATAGAAACAGTAAGGTGATAAATGAGTTTTTTCTAAGCCACTAAATTGGTGGCAATTACTACTCAGCAGCAATATTTAAGTAGGCTCATCCAAGACCGTACTAGCCTGCCAACAGGGCCATGCCTCGGTGATCCTTGTGCTAAACAAGAATCACATTTTCCTTTGCTCCCAGATAAATGTGGAGTGTATTACTCTAGCACTCCTCCAATTAATTTGTATTTGGTTTTGTATTCACAAAATACATGATCTCATCTATAAAACTTAGATGCTGGCATACGGTTTCCTGAGTATTCTAAGATGTGGCCACTTAAGACATTACCTGGCAATCAATAAATGACGATATCCTTCTGTCCTTTGTTGTGATTTCCTTGAGAATAGGGGTTTTTGATCATTTATCTTTATGGCCTCAGCTCATGGCATGTACGAGATAGGTACTTATAATATAGTCCGCTAATGAAAACTATATCTCACTGATTAATTTATTTAGTAAACATTTTAAAAGTGTGTTTAGATCCTTTTCCAATGACTTTCATAATTGTACTAGTCAAGACTCCCTTGATCGTACATCTTTAAAAAATGTTAGTGTTTGGGGGGACAGGGGATATAAAACACATTCAAAACTTCAGCTTTTTAGTTATTCTGTATAGTTCAATAATATTGTTTTAAATATAACAAGACCATGTATGACCTTACATAGTATGTTAAGAAGGTTCTGTATACTTTTTACCACATGAATAAAGAATGAAATTCATAAGCATCTTTTGGTCTTTTATCAAACATCATTTTAGTTGTAAGGGAAAATAAAAAACCATAGTAAAGAAATGGTTTAGAAGAAGAATGATAATCAAATTCTGTCTCTTTCTTTATTGACTTACTTCCTATTATCCATCAAGTTCCTTAGTGGCTAATTGTGAATAAGTATTAATTTTTAGTAAGAGGCTAATTGGATATTTATGATTAATAGTCTCAGAAAAAAAGCCAAACAAATTTAGAATGGAATAAAATAGCAAAGGCGGCACCTGCGGCTCAGTGGGTAGGGTGCCGGCCCAATATAGCGAGGGTGGCAGGTTCGAACCTGGCTCCAGCCAAACTGCAACAAAAAAATAGCCAGGCATTCTGGCAGGCACCTGTAGTCCCAGCTACTCGAGAGGCTGAGGCAAGAGAATCGCCTAAGTGCAGAAGTTGGAGGTTGCTCTGAACTGTGACTCCACAGCACTCTACTGAGGGCAATAAAGTGAGATTCCATCTCCTAAAAAAAAAAAAAAATTAAAAGAAAACCAGACAAGATTAAATAGCTAGTATTGAACAATATGAAATATATAAAAGTTGCAAAAATTCCAACTACCATGTTCCAGTCATCTAATAAAATTCAGTAGTACATGAATTACCATTATGAAGCATAGCTTTAGTAAAATGAACTGGAATCCTATTTTTAGGTTTCTAGTTAAAAATCTAAATTATGGTATCTAGAAATATTGCTGTCTTTAAATGTCAGTTCTTTAACTATTATAAACACAGTGATGGCAGCATGTTTTAACAGGTGGTTTGGAGTAGTAAGCCTTGGGTGAAGCAATAGTTTATCTTTACTACTATTTTCCTATCATTTGTTCTTTTTCAAAGTGAGCTGGTATATTCATACTCATTCTGATTAGCTTCTTTTTGCCTTCAATACAATCATCAAATAGATTATGTGTACTGCCATTTCAATTTTATTAGGTTCATTTTATATGACTCTGGATTTTTGGTTCAAATTCTTTTATTGAAGTCAGCAGCCTTATCATTTCATTCCATTTAAGAAAAGAAAGACCATCATTTTACAGAATTGGCAGCTTTTCTGCTTCAGAGATTCTGTAATTTACTTGGCTAGTCTAATAGGGTTATATTTCATGTATGCTGCATACCCCCTTTATTGCTCCTTGGAGAACTCACAGACAAAATAAAGTAGTTTCCTGTGTAAGAGATGGCAATTGCATTGACCATTAACCTCAATAACTTGCAAAGGCTATAGCGAAGCTTATAAAACACTTTGTAGCCGAGTTTAAAATGGTACAAAATGTTTGTTCAAGCTGAAGCACTGATATATATATATATATGTATGTGTGTGTGTATATATATAATCTCTCCTACTGAGCAGACCTATCATTTCAATCTCAAATATACTTTGTGAGTCTATATTGGAAAAGGAAAAAGTTTGCCTAGGGTTATTTAGGGGGTTTTTGCTTACAAGTTCAGCTGTGGTGTATGTGAAAAAACATTTAATCACATGATACAATATTGTATCTGATTTTCTGAGTTCTAATTAAGATGCAAGTAAATGTTATACAAGTAGTAAATAGTCTCTCATAAGTTTTAATGCAACTAAATTAAAAATGCATAGATAGATGCATGCCTTATGTAACTGGAAAATCAGATCCTTATCACCAAATAAACATATGACTTAAATACTTGTTCAGCATAAAATAGAAACCATTTAAACTATGAATTTCTTTAGATCCTTAATTTCTTTAATTTTTGCTTTGCAAGCAAAGATGTACATTGTGTTCCAATTACTTTACAAGAGGAATTAATTGAATTTATAATTTTTTTGTTATACAATTTTTCTGGGTGCAGTACGTGTGGATATTATTTTAGTATTTACTTTTAGAGCTATGTGAAAATAGCTTTCAAACAAAACTTAAATAAAACTTGAAACATTGATTAATAAAATAATCATTAGCAAAGGTAGATTAGTAAGAAATGAGTAGTTTGCAAGTAAAGATTATTAGCTAAAAGAAAACAAAAAACCACATAGTTTCTAATGCACATTACATAATATCACTATTTTTGAATTTATAAATCAAGTTATGTTCAAGGAAATAGAAACTGAGCAAACTGACAGTTTTCTCACCAGCATTTGAATTTTCTTATGTTAGGAAGCATCAAATAATTCTTATAATAGAAAATTTACATTACTCTTTAAAAGAAAAATTGGAATTTGGTAAAAAGTAGGTTATAAAGGTATAGAAATGAGTGATATATAAATAAATAAATTTTAAATATTCTCCAGCATTTAATTTTCAAATCTAAAATACTCTAAACATCTGAAAAAAATGGTACATCCAGCAAAGAGGGGGCAATAAATCAAAATGAAAAAAGTAATGTTATAACTACTTATAGGACATTTGTTAATCTTTGTAACAAAGAACCTTGGTTTATAAAAGCTCCTTTGTGAATAGAAGATGAAGAAACCAAAAGAAATTTTTCAAGGTGGGATTGGGAAACCTACATAAAGACAATTTGTTTGAGGGGCTCTTTCCTAGGTATATGGGTAGATTTTAAGATCCACTCACTCACCAAAAGGGAGTTGATGAGATATCTAATTTCTTTTGTAACTATTGTAATGAAATAGTCTCTTGATTTCTTTTCTAGATTGTCCATTATTAGCATATAGAAATGCTAGTGTTTTTTACATGTTGATTTTATATCTGCAACTTTACTGAATTCATTTATTTATTCTAACAGTATTTGGTAAAGCCTTTAGGGTTTGTTAAGTATATAAAATCATATCTTCTGAAAATAGGGATATTTTGACTTTTCTCATTCTTATTTGGACAACTTTTATAACTTTCTCTCATCTGACTACTCTGGTTAGAACTTTTAGACTATATTGAACAGAAATGAAAACTGTGGGTCTCATTTACAATAGCCGGGATTTGGGATCTCCAAACGCATAAGAAAGAAACTAGATTCCTAACGCTCATCATATATATATATATATATATATATATCAATTCAAAATAGATTAACAACTAAAATTTAATACCTTATGCTATGTAATATTAGAAGAAAACATGCAGGAAACTCTAGCTACCAAGGAAAAAAAAAAAAGAAGAAAGAAAGAAAGTAAACAAAAGACCTGGAAATAAATTTAACCAAAAATACAAAAGATCTCTGTACTGAAAACTATAAAACATTGATTTTGGATTGGAAAAACTAGTTTTATTAAAATGTCCATACCACTCAAAGCATTTACCGATTCAATCCAATCCCTATGAAAATACCGGTGACATTCTTCACTGATTAAAGCAAGAAATTAGTCTCCAACTCTGTTATAAAGTAGCTACATTATCCATAAAGATATACAGTATTACTTAAAAATGAGTACCAGTTAGTTAAAGATATGTATTGCAAACACCAGAGCATGCTTTTTTTTTGAAGCAGACACTCACTCTGTCACCCTGGATTGACTGCCACGGCATCAGAGCTCACAGCAACTATAAACTCTTGGGCTCAAACAATCCTCTTGCTTCAGCCTCCCAAATAAGTGGGACTACAGGATCCTGCAACAATTCCCAGATATATTTTTAGAGACTGGATCTCACTCACTCTTGCCCAGGCCGGTCTTGAACTCTTGAGTTCAGGCAATCCACCTCGTTGGCCTCCCAGAGTTGATTGCAGGTTTAAGCCACTGCTTCAAAACCCACTTTTTTTTTTTTTAAGTATAGTTGAGATGCAAAGGGAAAAGAGAAAATGCAATCATATAGAGGGCTTAATTAACATTGTACAAGACAGAAAAAGAATGAAAAATAGTGAGAGAAAGAAAACTGAACGGCAAGAATGTAAAACCACTACGAATATGGCCGGTGTTAATCTCCATATGCTAATATTTGCTTTAAATATTAGTGGTTTAAATAAATTAAAAAGATCTTTTCAAAGTGGATTGAAAAAATGAATAATTTTATATTATCTACAGAAACCTATTTTATATATAAAATACACAGGGTTAAAAGTAAAAGACTTGAGAAAGGCATCCCACTACAACATTAATACTAAATGAAAGAAAGTTGGAGTAGCTGTATTCATTTCAGACCATTCAAATGCTAAACTGGAAGAATTATCATGCTTACATTGAGGGTTTGTAATGATCAGGGGCTGTATTCTACAATGGATATATAAATCCTGTATATGTTTGCTTTCTGCACTTACCCACAACAGAACATCAAAATGTATGCTTACAAACTCACAGAAGTGCAAGGAGAAATAGAAAACCCACTATTATAGCAGAAGACTTCACCATACCTCTATTAGCAATTGATAGATCCAGCAGACAGAGTATCAGTAGGAATCTATTGACCTAAACAACTCTATCAGTCAACTTGACCTAATAGACCTTTACAGAAAACAACGGCAGAAAGCACATTCTTCTCAAGCTCATGTGAGACATACACCATGATAGACTTTATTTTAGGCCACAAAACATCATTTATCAAACAAAAAAGGAAATAATATGAAGAATGTCTTCAGACCACAGTGTAATAAAACTAGAATTTTTTTAAAGCTGGATAACCTCCTATTATTTGGACATCAAACCACACAGAACATGAATCAAATAAGTCATAGGGAAATTTTAAAAACGCTTCTTTATGAATAAAAATAAGAATATAGCTTAGCAAACGTTGTGTTAAGTCATGAGAAGACAGGCTTAGTGGAAAATGTAGACCAGTAAGTACTTATTTAGAAAAAAAATGTAAAATTAATAACTACGTGCTCACTTTAGAAAAATAGAGGAAGATTAGGTTAAGCTAGAATAGTGAAGAAAACAAAAAAAGAGAGAAAATGACAATAGAACAGAAATCAAAATCAATGAAAGTGCAAAGAAGAAACTAACAGAAAAATAAAAGAGATGAAAATCAGGTTAGTTTTTTTTTAGTGATTTTAAAAAATTGATAAAACTTTCGTCAGGAAATTCAAGGAAATAGAAGATGCAAATCACAAACATAAATAAAAGAAGATTCTTCACTACTGATACTATGGCTTTTAAAAGGATTATAAAGGAAAGCTGTGAACAATTATATGCTACAAGATTGAAAACTTAAATGGACCAATTCCTAGAAAGGCACAAACTACCAAAATTCACACAAGGAGAAACAGATAATTCAAACAGATCTATGTACATTAAAGTATTAAGAATAAGTATGGAGTACATTGGATATTTTTCCATTCTTGAGATACGTTACTAAGAAGAATGCATTATGAAATCAATGTATAAACAATTTCATGTTCATAAGAACAGTAGAACACTAATATAGTCCATTTCAGGGCTAGAGGGAGGTGGGAGGAGGAGGGAGGGAGGAGGGCATGAGTAAAAAAAGGATTAAGGGGTGGTGCCTGTGGCTCGGTGAGTAGGGTGCTGGCCGCATATACCGAGGGTGATGAGTTCAAACCCAGCCCTGGCCAAACAACAACAGCAACAACAAAAATGAATAAATAAATAAACTTCATAAAAAAATAGGATTAAGAATAAGTTTAGTAGTTAATAAATTTCTCCCTCTACCTGTATTTCAAAAATACAGGCTTAGAGAGTCTCACTAGTGTATTATACCAGACATTAATGTAAAAATTCCACACTTCTCTATCATCTCTTTTAGAAAATAATAGTTGAGGGTGAACATGAGGCTCACACATGTAATCTAGCACTCTCGGAGGTGTATGTGGGTGGATCACCTGAGCTCAGGAGTTTGGAACCAGCCTGAGCAAGAGCGAGACCCTGTCTCTAAAAATACCAGAGTATTGTGGTGAGCGCTTCTAGTCCCAGCAACTCGGGAGGCTGAGGCAAGAGGATCACTTGAGCCCTGGAGTCTGAGGTTACTGTGAGCTGTGAGGCTACAGCACTATATCCAGGGAATCTAAGTGAGACTCTCCTCTCTCTCTCTCTCTGTATATATAATAAAAATCATAGATGTATAAATCATATATACATACATAGATGTATATATAATAAAAATCACACATATATGATCACATCAATTAATGTATAAAACACATCTTGCAAAAGCCAATGCTCATTCATGACAAAACTGTCAGTTAACTAGAAATAAGGGATATTTCCTACATGATAAAGAATAATCTACAAAAAATATACAGAAAATATCAGACTTAACTAGTGAAAGAATGAACATTTTACTCCTAAGATCAGAAATAAAGCAAGAATGTTTCCTAGCACTATGTCTGTTCAAATTTTTTTGTTTTTGTTTTTGTAGAGACAGAGTCTCACTTTATCGCCCTCGGTAGAGTGCCATGGCGTCACACAGCTCACAGCAACCTCCAACTCCTGGGCTTAGGTGATTCTCTTGCCTCAGCCTCCCAAGTAGCTGGGACTACAGGCACCTGCCACAACACCCAGCTATTTTTCTGTTTTGCAGTATGGCCGAGGCTGGATTTGAACCCACCACCTTCGGTATATGGGGCCGGCACCCTACTCGATGAGCCACAGGCGCCGCCCAGTTCAACTTTTTATTGGGAGTTCCAGATTAGGCAGTTACATTTAAAAAAGAAAAAAAAAAAAAGGAATATATGACTGAAAGGAAAATAAAAGTATTTTTGTTCAGAAATAATATGATTTTTTATTTTGAAAGTTCCCAGAATCAAAGAAAGAACTTTTGATATCAATAAGTATATATCAAGTTTGTAGGAAATGAGATTAATATACTAACTCAGTGGTCTTCCTATGTACCAGCAATGAACAAATGCAATTTGCAAAACAAGAGTAAAACAATTGCATCAAAAAATAATGCAGGTGTACATTTAACAAAATATACATAGTATATTTATGGAACTCTAAAAAGAAATTCCAATGAAAGAAATCAAAGACCATAATATAAGCATGTCTTGCTTTATTGTGCCTCAATTTATTGCGTTTCATATAATACAGTATTTCTTACAAATTACAGGTTTCCATTAAACTCGCATCTACTAAGTCCATCAGTATAACTTTTCCAAGGGCATGTGCTCACAATATGTTTCTTTGCCAGGTTTTAGTAATTCTCACAATATTTCAAAGGATTTTATTATTATTGTACAGGGATATCTTGTAATCCAAACCTAATCTGTTCCAGAACCCTATTGGAGTTCTAAATTGCTCAAGTTCCAAGACAATTTTTCCCCTTTAAATTAATAGAAATTGGATAAAACCTTTTCTGGGTCCCATAAACTTGAATTTTCAAAATGAATTTAACACGAAATACACTGGATATTAAGGTAAAATATTAACAAATAATACTATTTGAATACAATTGTAAGTTAATAAAATTAAAAATATGAAACCCCCCAAATTTAAAGTCCTATTTAAAGTGCACAATTGAACACTTTGTTGGAAACATACCCTTCACTGTTCACAAGTCCTTTAAACTCCTTTACAAACTCTTCAGATGCTTCTGAATTAGATCTGGAAGCCTCTCCGTGCATAGCAACTTTGTGATCTCAGCCCTTTCCTTAAAGTCCTGGCTTTAGACTCCTTTTGAGCATTAGTATCAGGCTGGCCTTTCACGAAATCATCCTGGAGGACCTTGGCTTTCTCACAGATTATCATCTCAGAAATCACCTCATTGGCCACTTGTTTTTCATTAATCCACACTAAGAGAAGTTTTTCCACCTCATCTATACTTTTCAGTCTCCTAGAGGTCACATAACTCCTTTTGTCACATCAGCTACTTCGATAGCTTCTATCTTTCTTTCTTTTTTTTTTGCAGGTTTTTGCCCGGGCCAGGTTCAAACCCACCACCTCTGGTATATGGGGCAGGCGCCCCTCTCCTTTGAGCACAGGTGCCACCCTAGCTTCTTTATTTTATAATAAATCGTGCAGTCAATTAAGGCATTCTGAACAGAGGTGTGAGGTCAGCCACATGAATACCACTTTCATATTTAGCAATACGATTTTTCTTAACTTCTTCAGGGGCTGAGGCAAGAGAATCACTTAAAACCAAGAGTTTGAGGTTGCTGTGAGCTGTGATGCTACAGCACTCTACTGAGGGTGACACAGTGAGACTCTGTATTGAAAAAAAACTAACAGGAAAAAAGTATAAAATTAGCAGCAAAAATCACATGAGATGCTTTTACTACGGCTTCCAACAATGAATTGAAGTACAAAGCTCCTGGGCGGCCTGAGCGCCGGGGGAAACTTATGCACAAAAACGCATAACAGTGTGCTGGGAGTTTGGATTCCAAAGCAGCATTTGGATTTGGGGGAAAAATTGGCTTGAATTTTTCATTCAGATTCCAGGTTGTTCAAGTTCTGGGACGTTCAGATTCCAGGGGCAATACTGAATCTGTAATGGTGATCTGTGATGCATGATCTGGGATATTACTACTGCAATTGTTTTGAGATGCCACAAACTACATCCCTTGAAGGCAGAAAACTTTATACATATTTTTTAATGTTCTGACTCTTTCATCAGCCATCTATTTTCCTGTCTCTCTTCCTCTTCTTGGGTCTCTGTATTCCCTGAGAACTAATAATATGAAAATTTGACCAATTAAAAACACTGATATTCCCCTAAGTGTTCAAGCGCACATCTCTCACTTTAAATCAAAAGCTAGAAATGATTAAGCTTCATGTGGCCGGTATGTTGAAAGCTAAGATAGGCCAAAAGCTAGGACTCCTGTGCCCACCATTAGCCAAGTTGTAAAAGTTCTTGAAGGAAATTAAAAGTGCTACTCCAGTGAACGCATGAATGGTAAGAAAGTAAGATAACTTTATCGCTAATATGGAGAAAAAAATTAGCGGTCGAGGTAGAAGATCAAACCAGCCACAGCATTTCCTTAAGCCAAAGCTTTATCTTAGAGCAAGGTCCAAATTGCTTCAATTCTCTGAAGGCGGACAGAGGTCAGAAAGATGCAGAAGTCAAGTTTGAAGCTAACAGAGGTTGGCTCATGAGGATGAAGTGAAGTCTCTGTCTCCATAGCACAAAAGTGCAAAATGGAGCAGGACGTCTGATGTAGAAGCTGCAGAAAGTTATTCAGAAAACCTAGCCAAGATTCTTAATAATGGTGAGTACTAAACAACTTATATATAATGTAGATGAAATAGCCTTCTGTTGAAAGATGCCACTTAGGACTTTTGCAGTTAGGGATGAGAAATCAATGCTTGGTTTCAAAACTTGAAGGAATGGGCTGACTCTCTTACAGGGACTAATGCAGCCAGTAATTTTAAGTTGAAGCAAAAGCTCAGGTACCATTCCAAAGATCTTAGTGAACTTAAGAATTATGTTAAATCTATTCTATGCTCTATAAGTGGAATAACAAAATCTGGTTAACAGCATGTCTGTTCTGGCATGGTTTTCTGATATTTTTACGCCCACCACTGAGACTTACTGATTAGGAAAAAAAGATGCCTTTAAAATATTACTGCTCATTGACAATACAACTGGTCCCCCAAGGGTTCTGGGGGAAGTACATGAAAATTATTGTTGTTTTCATGTCTGTTAATTCCACACTAATTCTACAGCTCATGGGTTGAGCTGGATTCTTAAATCTTTCAAGTTTTATTATTTAAGAAATATATTTCATAAGCTTCTAGCTGCCATAGTGATCTCTCATGGATCTGGGCAAAGTAAATCGAAAACGATCTGGAAAGATTTACCATTCTGGATGTCATTAAGAACACTCATGGTTCTTGAACAAGAGTTTGAAACAAGTTAATTTCAACCCTCATAGATGACTTTGAGTGGTTCAAAGCTTCAGTAGAGAAAGTAAATTAATATAGAGTAGAAATAGCAAGAGAACTAGAATTTGAAGTGGAGCCTGAAGATGGGACTCACTGTTGCAATCTCATGATGGAACATCTTTCATAAAAGATGAATTAAGATGTAGGTTCTTGAGATGGAATTTACTTGTGATGAAGAAGCTGAGAATAGCCTTGAAATGATAAGAGAGGATTTAGAATATCACATGCACTTAGTCGAAGAAACAACAGAGTTTGAGTTGAATTGACACCAATTTTGAAAGGTTTGCTGTGGACAAAGTGCTGTCAAATT
>CAUYON010100467.1:0-11288 GCA_963573935.1 Arctocebus calabarensis | reverse complement strand
AGAGAGAGAGAGAGAGAAAGAAAGAAAAGAAAGGAAAGAAAGAAAAAGAGAGAGAGAGAGAAAGAAAATGAATTCAGGAGGCTGAGGCAAGAGAATCGCCTAAGCCCAGGCGTTGGAGGTTGCTGTGAGCTGTGGGATACCACGACACTCTACCAAGGGCGATAAAGTGGGACTCTGTCTCCACCAAAAAAAAAAAAAAAAAAAAAAAAAGAATGAAAAAGAAAGAAGGAAAAAAAGAAAAAAAGCAAAGATAAGAGCAAACCAGGGTGAAGAGGTTGAGCGCGCAGCAGGTGGGGGGCGGGGCTCTTAGGGGCGGATCCGGCGGCCACACGTTGCCGGGCAACAGGCGCTGCCGGTGACGTCACCACCCGGTGGCGGCCATTAATTCCCCCCAGCCCCCCTCGCCCCGGGCACCGCGGGTGGGCTGGGCTGCCAGCCGCCTCCTCCTCCTCCCTCCCTCCCCCCCGGGCCTGGATGAGATCACCGTGTCGGGCCGCCGGCTGTCCCTGGGCTCCCAACAAATCGACTCCTCGGCGAGCGCCGGCATCTCATGATCTCATGGCCCCGCGGGACGGCGCCGGCCGATGAGGTCACATCCCCGCGCCCCGGGCCGCCCCACTCAGCGCGCCGCCGCCTCCCGGTCAGGTCTCCGGGTGCCCCGCGCCAGCACCGAGCCTCCTAACCGGAGGCTTTTCGATCTCCGCGGACAAAGGAGGTCTCAGCTTGCGAAAGCACAACTGCCTTTTCCATTCTTTTGACGCATATTCGTGCGCCCAGTCCTTGTTCTCTCTTTTTTTTTTTTTGAGACAGAGCCTCAAGCTGTCACCCTGGATAGAGTGCGGTGGCATCACAGCTCACAGCAACCTCCAATTCCTGGACTCAAGCGAGTCTCTTGCCTCCACCTCCCAAGTAGCTGGGACTACAGGCGCCCGCCACAACGCCCAGCCATTTTTGGTTGCAGCCGTCATTATTGTTTGGCAGGTCCGGGCTGGATTTGAACCCGCCAGCTCAGGTGTACGTGACTGACGCCTTAGCCCGTTGAGCCACAGGCGCCGAGTCACTCCTTGTTCCCTTTTTGGAACATTTCATCCCTAAGGCCTCGTGTGCAGCAGGAGTGACCGCACCAGCGTCCCCAGACTTGAGGTCAAGAGCAGTGCGGACTTGCCCGCATGATTTCACAGCCACTGCGTTAAGGAAGTTATACAGCTAGCCTTGTCTTACAGACGAGGGAACCGCCCCAGGTTTTTCGTCTAGTAAAAGGTGGCACAGAGAATGGAACCGAGGTGATGTTAAACAGCTTTTAGACTTTTCTTTTCCTTAGCTGTACCCGAACCTCAGCACCTTTTCCCCAGTTCCTCCTCGTCTGGTGGGAACAGTGGTAATGGCCAGGCTTGCCGGGTGCCTGGAATGTGCTGGGGCCTGATACGCCCATCAGAAAGGGTATTATATGGACTATTTCCCAGATGAGAACACAAGGCTCAGAGGAGTGCAGAAGTGACTTGCTACCCAGGTGACTTTACAGCACAGTCCTTCCATTCCTCTACACCACTTTCTCCAGAAAAAGATGAAGCCTTCCTTTTGATAGTGGACGATACTTTCCCTTCTCTCTCCCTTCCCCAGGCTCAGCCATCAAACAAGCTAAAGAGGGTCTAGTGAGATCCTATTAGAGGGCTTCACAACTCACTTGGCAGCAGCAGATTCTCCATCACTTAGAGACAGCTCACTCACAGTGAGCCTCAGCTGATCTCCAGTAAGATATTCAGCCAAGAGCCACCTCACTTATAGAGCAGCGGTGCTACATGGCCTGTTTCTAAGGGCAAAGCTGGGAGGGGGGTTTTGCTAACTCCACTTTGCAGATGCAAAATGGAATTTTTGTTATTTGCATTCAAAGTCAGATGGCAAGGAAGTACAGGTTTCAGCTGAACTGTCTGTCCCACAGAGAAATCCCTTTCCCATTTCCCTAAATGAGTCTTCCATGAATTATTTTCCATGATTTATTTTCTCCCTAGTGCTTATTGAAATCTGAAGTTTTATATTTGTGTGCTTATTTGTTTAATGCTGATCTCCCCAAAGAAATGAGAGCAGGGACTCTGTTCTGGTCTGTTTCATTTATCCCTACACCTACACAGTGCCTGTCATAGACACAGTATGACATGAACATATTTTTGGAGTAAATGCAAAGAATTAGTGACTCAGGCTGGTGGGCAGTGCTGATATTCAAAACCCAGGTTTGTTTGAGTATAAAGTTTGGGCTTACCCTGTACTACTACGAGGAAGCCCAAACCCCTTGCTACATTATTTTACTCACAGAAGTAAAGCTTCTGGTGCTTATCCAGAGCTTATTAATTCGAAGTGTACTATAGTACTGACAAGCATGATGTCTGGTTTTCCAACAAGCATAGTCTTCATTAATAGAGGAGACAGAGGTAGGGGAAACTTAGCAGGAAACTTGGTGTGGAAGGGAGGTTATACATGCTTATGCTAATGCCTGCTTAAGAAAGGAGACATAAAAACTGAAACAAGCAGATGCAAGGAAAACAAAGGAATGGTAACCATAACACTGATTTCTTATAGGCAAAGGGAGAGAGGGAGATGAGCAGAACCCAGGAGGTATGAACACAGAGGGTTTCTAAGAAACTAGTAATTGTCTACTTTTTAAGCTAGATACCAGGGTATTTTGTTATTTATTTTGGGTTTTATACATTATATGTGTTATTTTTAAAAAGTCCCAAGCTGAAAGTTTGCTAGCTCAATTTTAAAATAGACTATAATAGGCTCGGTGCCTATGGTTCAAGCGGCTAAGGCGGGGCAGCCACATACACCTGAGAGTTCGAATCCAGCCCGGGCCCACCAAACAACGATGCAGCTGCAACCAACGACGCAGCTGCCTGTGGCTCATCGAGTAGGATGCCAGCCCCCTATACTGAAGGTGGCGGGTTCAAACCTGGCCTGAGCCAAACTGCAAAACAAAAAAATAGCCAGGCATTGTGGTGGGCGCCTGTAGTCCCAGCTACTTGGGAGGCTGAGGCAAGAGAATCGCCCAGGAGTTGGAGGTTGCTGTGAGCTCTGTGATGCCACGGCACTCTACCAAGGGTGATAAAGTGGGACTCTGTCTTTACAAAAAAAAAAAAAAAAAAAATATCCAGGCGTGGTGGTGGGCGCCGGTAGTCCCAGATACTTGGGAGGCGGAGGCAGGAGACTCGCTTGAGCCCAGGAATTGGAGGTTGCTGTGAGCTGTGATGCCACAGCACTCTAGCCAGGACGACAGCTTGAGGTTCTGTCTCAAAAATAAAATAAAAAATAAAATAGACTATAATAATCCCACAAGGCAGGGGGAAAATGACTGTTCTTCCCACTTTGCAGATAAGGGTACCTGAGAAGTTCACCATTTTTGCCTAAGATTACAGAGCTCTTATGTGGCAAAGGTGGGATTTGAATCTGGTCTGTCTGAAGTCAGTGTGGCTGCTCCTACCCATTACCACATCCCCCATCTGCTAGCTGGACACTACTAAAGATTAGAGCTGATGAAAATGTGTATCACCCTCTCCCTCCCACGTCCAAGTTTCTACAAAGGTTTTCTCTCTGCTCTTCTGGCTTCCATGCCCAGGATGAGGATGAGGTCAGAAAGGATGCTGATGGCTGGGATTGGCCTCTGATGCTGTGGCCCCAGGGGTCAGCTGACAGAAAGCCCTTGGGACTGGGCTGAGGTTTCAGAGGTGCAGCTAGGCTGTGAGTAGAAACCTGCCGCGAACTCAGCAGTCAGGCGCCCAGCTTCATTGGCTGTGGTCTCCTTGATCTAAGAGGATTGGCTCCATGAACAGGAAGGGCCCAGCCCACGTGCCCCAGCAACTGTGCTTTAGAAGTTTCCTTACAAACAAGGCTCTGCCCCCCAGGACCCAGAAGAAGCCTAATTATAAGATGTTGACAATTAAGCCCAAAGTGGCCTGGGATCCTGTTAGCTTTGGAAAGGCAGCTTCTTCCCTCTGTCCTGGTCTCAGGTGGATGGCTGAATTTCTATGTCCCCATGTCAGCTACATGTTAGGCACATTCTGGGCTGAAACAGCCCCAGCCTAGCTGCCTCCCAGAACACTTGGTGGGGAGGAGGAAGAGGAGCAAGGGAGGGAGGAAGGGAAACTGAGGCTCGGTTTCAGAGAAGTTCGCCATTTTGCCTAAGATTACAGAGCTCATATGTGGCAAAGGTGGGATTTGGATCTGGTCTGTCTGAAGTCCAGAGGAAGTAGCTGCCTCCCAGAACACTTGGTGGGGAGGAGGAGGAAGAGACTTGAGATAGGCAAACGGTGCCTCCTTTCCTGGTGGTCCTTTCAATGGCTTTGAACTTGACAGACAGGGGCCCTAACTGTGGATCTGTCCTTCTGTTGGGAGGGTGAATTTCCCCAAGTCACATTACCTCTTTGGATCTCAGTTTCCTCATCTGCTAAATGGGAAATGTGGTAGGCTGAATAATGGCCTCCAAAAGATGTCCATGTCCTGATCCCCTGAACTTAAAATTTGTTACCTTACGTGGCAAAAGGAATTTTGTATAAGTGCAGATGATTAAATGAAGGCCCTTGAGATCGGAGATTATCCTCAGTTATCCCAGTAGGCCTAATGTAATCAGAAGGGCCCTTATAACAGAGAGGCTAGTAGGAAGAGTGAAGGAAGAAGATAACAGGAACAGTTAGGAGAGATGGGCTTTGAAGATGAAGGGAAGGGGCCAGAGCCAGGAATACAGAAGAAACCACTCTGCTGATATAATGACTTTAGCCCAATGACACTGACTTTGGACTTCTGATCTCCAGAAGTGTAAGATAATAAACTTTTCTTTCTTTCTTTTTTTTTTTTTTTGTAGAGACCAGACTTTATCGCCCTTGGTAGAATGCCGTGGTGTCACACAGCTCACAGCAACCTCCAACTCCTGGGCTTAGGCGATTCTCTTGCTTCAGTTTCCTGAGTAGCTGGGACTACAGGTGCCCACCACAGTGCCCAGCTATTTTTTTGTTGCAGTTTGGCCGGGGCTGGGTTTGAATCTGCCACGCTGGGTATGGGGGGCCAGCGCCCTACCAACTGAGCCACAGGTGCCACCCCCCCCTTTTGTTTTTTTAGACAGAGTCTCACTTTGTCACTCTTGGTAGTGGGCCATGGCATCATAGCTCACAGCAACTTCAAACTCTTGGGCTCAAGGGATTCTCTTGCCTCAGCCTCCCAAGTAGCTGGGACTACAGGCACCTGCCACAATACTCAGCTATTTTTAGAGATGGGGGTCTCCCTCTTGCTCAGGCTCGAACCCATGAGCTCTGGCAAGCCATCCATCTCAGCCTCTCAGAGTGCTAGGATTAGAGGCACGAGCCACTGTCCCTGAACCTAAACTTGTGTTGTTTTAAGCTACAAAGTTTGTGGAAATTTGTTACAGTAGCCACAGGAAACTAATACAGAGAAGAAATAGTGCTCACTGTCATGAGGATAGTCTCAGAATGGAGTGGGCAGAGCATCCCTGAAGCCTAGCTTCTATGCAGGATTAGAGCCCCACTCCCCACTCTTTGGGGCTGGGAGTGGCCTCTGCTGCTGTAGTCCCTGCCACCTCTCTGACTAATATCCCTTCCCACCAGGACAGGCTACATAATTGGAAATGCCTGGCATACAATTAAAATGCAGGACTCCATGTTAAAAACTTAACAATTTTAGACAGTGATAGCAGAGCATTAAGCCAAGCATGGGGTCCCTCTGCATAGGTTTCACACTTATGAAGCCACCTGCCAACTCTTCTACTCCAGCCAGGCTGGCTTTCTATTCCTTGAACTTGCAAAGCATGGTTCCACCATAGGGCCTTTGCATTTGCTATTTCCCCTGCCTGAAATACTCTTCCCCAGCTATCTGCACAGTGCACTCCCTGGCTTTCTTCAAGGCTTTTCGTGACTGTTACCTTCTCAACAAAGCCATCTGTGGCCACTGTCTAAAAGAATAGCCTCCACCCTCTCTTCCATTCTTTGTTTTGTCTCCATCCTGACATAGTGCTCATTTATTTCAGCATCTTGTTTATGCAAATCCCTTGGAAGTAGATACTCTGCTTATTCAATGACCTAGTACTGGGCCACGCACAGAGTAATAGGTAGTCAAAAAAAATACTGAATGAGGGCTCGGCGCCTGTAGCTCAACGGGCTAAGGCACCAGCCACGAACACCTGAGCTGGCGGGTTCGAATCCAGCCTGGGCCCACCAAACAACAATGATGGCTGCAACCAAAAAAAAAAAATGGCTGGGCGTTGTGGCGGGCGCCTGTAGCCCCAGCTACTTGGGAGGCGGAGGCAGGAGACTCGCTTGAGCCCAGGAATTGGAGGTTGCTGTGAGCTGTGATGCCACAGCTCTATCCAGGGTGACAGCTCGAGGCTCTGTCTCAAAAAAAAAAAGTACTGAATGAGGTTCGGTGCCTGTGGCTCAAGCGGCTAGCGGCTAAGGTGCCAGTCACATACACCTGAGCTGGTGAGTTCGAATCCAGCCCGGCCCCGCCAAATAACAATGACGGCTGCAACCAAAAAATGGCCAGGCATTGTGGCTGGCATCTGTAGTCCCAGCTACTTGGGAGGTGGAGACAGGAGAATCACTTGAGCCCAGGAATTGGAGGTTGCTGTGGATTGTGATGCCATGGCACTCCTCTCAGGCGAGAGCTTGAGGCTCTGTCTCAAAAAAAAAAAATACTGAATAGGTGAATGGATGATCGTAAAGAGCCCAGCATAGTGGTTGGCACGCAGTGCATGCACGTGATTGGCTTCTGCAGGGCTGCAATAACAATTTCTATCATCATATAGTCCTGGGAATGACAAGGTAAGGAGTGGGGTCATGATTTCCAGGGTGCTCCTTCCTCTGCTTACCTTGCTTTTTCACTAAATAATAAATTGATGCTACCACTTGCTGAGCCACACTGATCAAAAGCCTTCATTCACATGCATGATCCTATTTAATTCTCACCTCAATACAATTACTACCCCCATTATACAGATAAAGAAGTTGAGGCTTTGCGAAGTCTACTGACTCATCCCAAGTCTGTGGCTAATAAGTAAACAGCCATCATGGAACCTGTTTTGTTTGAGTCCAAGTCCAGTAAATCTTTGCAATTGAATTCACACTGCCTGTTTCAGAGGAAATATGTTTTTGCAACACTCATTAATTAATTACTTTAAGTGTATTTGTTTTGAGCATCTACACTGTGCCACGTACCCTGCTGGAACTAAAATGAAATATACAGCACACCTGATCTCTGTTCTCACCAAGTGTGAAATCTGGGGTATGGGGAGGGGGACAAAACAGCAATCACAACAACACGTGATGCATTCAAAACAAAAGTAGTCTAGGGGCAGTGGGAGCACACAGGTGAGTCACCCAACCCCACCTGGGGCCACGGATAGGTCCAGGATTCCCAGTGGAAGTGACATCTAAACAGGGGCCTGAAGATGATGGAGTGGGGGCCAGCAGACTGTTCCCAGCAGAGAGAACAGCCACCACAAAGGCCTGGAGAGAAGAAGACAAAAGTGTGCTTCAGATCAGGTGCTTCAGCAAGGCAGGGCAGGCACTAAAAGACATTCAAAACCTCTGGTGAATGACAGATGGAATGTCAGGCTGGAAAGAGAGGGAAGAGCTAGCCAGGTGCCCAGGACTCCCTTGCCTCTGAATGGCTGCGAGGTGACAGACAAGGTACTGAAACCCTTAGGGTGATAGTTTATTCATCTTGAAATGGAAATAGCTCTAGACACAGGAGCCTGGCTATAGGGACACCCTTGCTCCATGTCACCTAGTGTGGGGACAAGTCTGTTCTCATCAACACCAAGTCCTAGGGGCCTGCGGCACCTGGTCAACCTGCAGGGGAACAGAGCTGCTCTCCTCTGCCACCTCCCTGTCTCTGGGCACATCTCTGTTGTAGTCATCAGCATACATTATAGACAAGGACACCGCAAGCAATAAGTCTAGGTTCCCTCTGTCCTTTGCTTTGGTGCATCTCTCTTCCTTCCTCAGGAGGCAGGGTCTCGGGTCTTATCTCAACAGCTAAGACTGAGCAGAGCCTGAAAGCTCTGTGCTAACCCATCTCGTGACCTCCTTTGCTCCTCGCTGGGCTCCTCCTTGATGTGGTGATGTCATCTGCATACAGATGAAGCCACAAAGCTCAACACTGCAAACTCACTCCCCCGAGGATCCACAGCTAGTGGCAAAACCAGGATTTGAACCCAGGCCACCCCAAGACCGGGTCTGGGAGATGCACATAGGCAATTAGTGAGGACAGTGTTTCCTTCTTTCTTTCATGCTTTTGAGGTTCTGACCTGGGCACTTCTGGGTCTTGAGGAGAAGAGCCAGAGACTTGCAAAGCCTCAGAGGGCTGCTCAGTCACCGGGCAATGGGGCTGGGGGTTGTGAGAAAAAATGGAAATAAAAGAGCAAATATAGTTTGGCACCTGTGGCTGAACAGGCTAAGCTCCCAGCCAAGTACACCTGAGCTGGCGGGTTTGAATCCAGCCCGGGCCCGCCAATCAACAATGACGGTTGCAACCAAAAAATGGCCAGGCGTTGTGGCAGGTGCCTGTAGTCCCAGCTACTTGGGAGGCGGAGGCAAGAGACTCGCTTGAGCCCAGGAATTGGAGGTTGCTGTGAGCTGTGATGACAGCTTGAGGCTGTGTCTCAAAAAAAAAAAAGGAGCAAATATACACCCAGTGAGTATCAGCACATGCCAGAGACTGCTGAACGCACCTCCATCTGCTTTGCATTGCATCCATTTATTTTTTAGCTCACTTCCCATCTCCCCAAGCCCTGACAGGTAAACAGGATTATTTTCTTTTTCTTTTTTTTTGAGACAGAGCTTTAAGCTGTCGCCCTGGGTAGAGTGTTGTGGCATCACAGCTCACAACCTCCAATTCCTGGGCTGAAGCGAGTCTCCTGCCTCTGCCTCCCAAGTAGCTGGGACTACAAGCGCCTGACACAACACCCAGCTATTTTTGTTTGGGTTGCAGCCGTCATTGTTGGTTGGCGGGCCCAGGCTGGATTCAAACCCGCCAGCTCAGGTTTACATGGCTGGCGAGGATTATTTTTTTTCTTTACAGATGAGGAAAATGAAGCACAGAGCAGAGAGGCCAGAGGTGATGCTGATGGAAATGGCAGAACTAGGATTCAATCTCAGATCCACCTGGCTCCAGAGTGCAAGTTCTTTCCAATCCACTCATTTTTAGAAAAGCTGAGAGTTGAGAAATGTCCTCAGTGGATTCCCTTGGGCCACATCTCAGTTCTGACCCTCAGGGAGGAGGAACATCTGGGGGAAGTGTGGCAGCAGGGCATCTCCACACACCCCGGTGGGTGCAAATAGCATGAGGCCCACCCAACTCCACCCACTCCTCTCCTCCAAGGCCACCTCAGGGAGCCCGGCTGCCTGGCTAATCATTTAGCTGAGGAAAAGCAAAGTAATCAGCAGTGAGCTGGCTAATTAATCCCCAAAGCACTCCAGAGTAGGGGTTGTTGCCATAAACCTACCATGTGGTTTGGGAAGGTGGGCTGGTGGGGAGGGGTGTGTGTCTGGGAACCACAAACTTGGGCCTCCTGCCTTTACACCAACCACTGGCATTTGGTCAGCCCTTCATTTTTGAGTCACTGCAGGCCTACTATGTGCCACTGGGTATAGCATGAGCATGGCACATATCCTCCCTGCCCTCATGAAACTTAGAATCTAGTGGGGAGGAGGCATTCAAGAATAACCAGGGGGCAGAACCTGTGGCTCAACGGAGTAAGGCGCTGGCCCCATATGCCAGAGGTGGCAGGTTCAAACCCAGCCCTGGCCAAAAAAAAAAAAAAAAAAAGAATAACCAGGAAAGACTCGGCACCTGTGGCTCAAGCAGGTAAGGTGCTAGCCACACACACCTGAGCTGGCGGGTTCAAATCCAGACCCGGGCCTACAAAACAACGACAGCTGCAACCAAAAAATAGCCGGGCGTTGTGGAGGGCGCCTATAGTCCCAGCTACTTGGGAGGCGGAGGCAGGAGACTCACTTAAGCCCAGGAGTTGGAAGTTGCTGTGAGCTGTGATGCCACTGCTCTCTATCCAAGATGACAACTTGAGGCTCTGTCTCCAAAAATAAATAAATAAAAGTGGGTGGTACCTGTGGCTCATTGAGTAGTGTGCCGGCCCCATATACTGAAGGTGGCGGGTTCAAACCCAGCCTCGGCCAAACTGCAAAACAGAAAAATAGCCGGGCATTGTGGCGGGCGCCTGTAGTCCCAGCTACTCGGGAGGCTGAGGCAAGAGAATTGCCTAAGCCCAGGAGGGCTGTGAGCTGTGTTACACCACGGCACTCTACTGAGGGTGATAAAAACAAATAAAAAACAAATAATAAATAAATAAAAGAATAACCAGGATAAATGCACCCAGCAAACTGTCTCTCATTTCTGTGCTGTGGCTAGGGCAGTCTTTTCTTCCTGCCATCCCCTTTTGGCTTCATGTTGGCTAGCCAACTCTGGCAACTGCTTTAAAACTCAGTTCTGGTGTCATTCTCTAGGAAGACTTTGCTGGGGGTTAGCGTAGGTGCCCCTTCTCTGCCTCCCCAGAGGAACCTGGACGTGCTGCTTTCCTGCTGCTCCCCCTGGACTGTAAGCTGTGAGCTTGAAGGTCCTGGATCACCATGCCTGGCATTCTGTTGGTGTCCAGTAAATATCTGCAGAATGAATACATGAGGATAAATCGTGTGACTGGAACAGTTGACCTTGGGAGCTTGGCTTCCTCAGCAGGTTCTTCTGGTTGCTTAACAAGAGGGCAGAGGTGTAGCCCAGCCTTTGAGAAAAGATGCAAAATGTGGAGAGGCCTCTGCAATGTCCAAACTTGGCATTAAGCACCTTAAGCGGGCCAAAGCCTTTCCCCAGGAGGTTGGTGCAGTTCTCTTTACCTGCAAGAATGGAAACTGACTCTGGCCGGATTCACCCAAAAAAAAAAAAAAAAAAAAAAAGAGTTTTGGGAAGAGTCTAGATTATTTCAGACTTCAGAGAGGTGCTGGCCACAGGAAGGGTCAGAAACCTCAAAGTGTGGGGCAGCACCCTACCAAGGGGGACAAAATGAGACTCTGTCTCTAAAAAAAACCTCAAAGTGCAAAGTAGAGGGACCTCCCTTTCATCAGTGCTTCTACACCTTTTTTTGAGACAAGAGCCTCAAGCTGTCACCATGGATAGAGTGCTGTGGCATCACAGTTCATAGCAACCTCCAATTCCTGGGCTCAAGAGAGTCTTTTGCCTCTGCCTCCCAAGTAGCTGGGACTACAGGCGCCCGCCACAAC
>CAUYON010100466.1:0-15352 GCA_963573935.1 Arctocebus calabarensis | reverse complement strand
AGAGTCTCACTTTATCGCCCTGGGTAGAGTGCCGTGGCGTCACACTGCTCACAGCAACCTCCAGCTCTTGGGCTTAAGCGATTCTCTTGCCTCAGCCTCCCGAGTAGCTGGGACTACAGGCACCCGCCACAGCGCCCGGCTAATTTTTGTTTTGCAGTTCGGCCGAGGCCAGACTTGAACCCGCCACCTTCGGTATATGGGTCCGGCGCCCTACTCGCTGAGCCACAGGAGCCACCCTAAACAGAATATTCTAAGTTCATTTTAAATGACACATACTTATTGTTAAAGAAGAAAATTCACTTTATAAAAAGGTTAAAAAGAATTTTCATTCTTACTATGTAGGCACAAACTAGTTACAGGTTTGAGATAGAGGACCCTGCTGCTGTGGTTTCCCTGTCATGTACTATTACAATATTGACAATGGTCCCTTGGGAACCTATTTTTCCTGCTGCCATTTGCTTGGTGCTTTGTCACGATGTAAAAGAAATGCAAATGGGGCCAGGCGAGGTGTCTCACACTTGTAATCCCAGCATTTTGGAGGCCAAGGCATGCCTGAGCTCACGAGTTCGAGACCAGCTTGAGCCAGAGCAAGACCTCGTCTCTAAAAATAGCTGGGCATTGTGACGGTTGCCTATAGACCCAGCTACTTACTTGGGAGGCTGAGCCAAGATAATCTCATAAGCCCAAGAGTTTGAGTTCACTGTGAACTATGAAGCCATGGCATTCTACGGAGGCCCACAAAGTGAGACTGTCTCAAAAAAACAAACAAACAAAAAAACAGAAAGAAAGACATGAAGATGGTGTGTATGGAAACTTCCAAATCTATTTTGAAAAGCAACTTGCAGTGGTTTAAAAAGGCTTAACCCTTCAATAATAACCTTAAATAGCATAGAAGGGAAAACTTGTGGGAGGCAGTGCAGGGAGGGTGGGCAATAAAGGTTTTTTAGAGTCCAGTATAATGAAGGAATAAAGTTAAGTGAAGAAGGAGGATGTCCTTGGTGTGAGGAACAACTTGAATAATTGTTGTCAAAGTGAAGGATGAACTTGTCTACTCTGGCTGGTCGGGAACCTGCCCACCTGGAAGTGAGGTAGCTTGGGAGTGGTAGGACAGGAGCCTCCAGGGTGAGTGGGGCCTGGTCAGGAACCCCTGAAGCCAGGACAACATCCAGGCTTGGGTTGGTGGAAACAATGGGATTAATACTGCTTCTAAGCTGTAGCATATTCTCTGTATTTTCTGATAGGTTCTCCGGTTGCTACTGGGACGGGGACACTTCTTCTGTTCCTCTCCGATGTGAATGACAATGCCCCTATACCAGAACCTCGACTATTACAATTCTGCCAGAAGAATCCACAGCCTCACGTCATAAACATCACTGATCCAGATCTTCCCCCCAATACTTCTCCCTTCACGGCAGAACTAACACACGGGGCAAGTGTCAACTGGACCATTGAGTACAACGACCCAGGTCAGTACTTGAACTTTACTTTGGAAGCCTTGCTCTGGATGTCATGTGTCCCCTCGGCCCACCATTGAATTTTCCTTCGCAACTTGCGGATGCCACCCTTTCCTTTGTTGGTTCTTTGTCCCCTTCTACAAATGCCTCAAAGGTCTCTTTCCTTTCTTGGTATCTTAATTTTGTTGCATACTTCCCAGTAGTCTAAAACTTAAGCAGCTCTCCTGCCTTCACTCAGCTTTGAAATGTCTTTAGCTCCCTACCAATTTCTTTCTAGAATGAGCTTTTTTTCCTTCCCTGGTCCCATCACTTCTTTTTATTGTGTTTCCCAGACCAAGAGTCTCTCATTTTGAAACCAAAGAAAACCTTGGAGGTCGGTGACTACAAAATCAATCTCAAGCTCTTTGACAACCAGAACAAAGACCAAGTGACAACCTTAGAGGTCCATGTGTGTGACTGTGAAGGGGCCGTTAAAAACTGTGTGAAGGCAGATTATGCGGAAGCAGGATTAGAAGTTTCTGCCATTCTGGGGATTCTCGGAGGAATTCTTGCTTTGCTCAGTAAGTGTAGCTGGCAAGTGTTTTCCAGCCTTTGACTTTTAAAATGGGGGATGGTTTGTTTCCTACAAATGATTTTCATTCTTGCACCAGTTAGGGTATAGGTTAAACCAATAAAGAAACTCCTGAGTATGGTGGCTTAAATAAAATAGAAGTTTATGTATTTCAGCAGTAACATTTCAGAGGTAAGTGGTCCAGACTAAAAGGCAGCCCTGTTCCATGATGTCCGGGTTCTTTCTCTTTTGTTTCTTTATGCCCTTTAGGTCAGTGCACTCCCAAGCTTGAGTGCATACCCGTTACCTGTGCCTCATGGTAAAAAAAGAATTCGTTTCCAGGAGGTCTAGCACAGGGCCTGACTCTGCAGTTCTAACCAGCTCCCGTGTGATGCTGATGAGGTTGTAAGCCTTGGGGTGCTGCCCTTCTTATAGCAAGGTCAAAGCTAGCTAGCTCACCACCTCTACATTCCAACCTGGAGGGAGAATGAGAGAAGTGGAATCCACACATCTGGGAGTTGCATATGTTGCCTCCACTTACATCCTATTGTCCCAAACACAGCCACATCTAGTTGCGAGGTATTCTGGAAGCTCCCATGCTAACTGGGTGACCATGTGTCTGATTAAAATTTGGCAGGGGCTTGGAGTGAATGGTGAGGTGAGCAGTGAGTATCAATGACTAAAAGGATGAAGGAGAAAAAGGAAGCCAGTTTCTTCTACAACCCATGTCACTGGAGCCCACAGTGGGGGGAGCTCTGGGGTTGACACAGATGCTGTTTGGGCTTGGAAAAATAAGTGACTGCAAATCAATTAGAAAACCATCAAAGAGGCTCAGTGCCTGTGGCTCAAGCAGCTGAGGTGCCAGCCACGTACACCTGAGCTGGTGGGTTCGAATCCAGCCTGGGCTCGCCAAAGAACAATGACGGCTGCAACCAAAAAATGGCCAGGCGTTGTGGCAGGCGCCTGTAGTCCCAGCTACTTGGGAGGTGGAGGCAAGAGACTTGCTTGAGCCCAGGAGTTGGAGGTTGCTGTGAGCTGTGATGCCACGGCACTCTATCCAGGGTGACAGCTTGAGGCTCTGTCTCAAAAAAAAAGAAAAAAAAGAAAACCATCAAAGGCCATGTGAAATTAAGGTCTACAAGGAATGATCTAGGTCACACATGCCTTTGCAGTCAGAACAGGCTATAATTGAATCTCAAGGAAGGTTTCATAGAAGATATATGTGGTTGGGCCACAGGGGCTGGTAGCATTCAGACAGGCAGAGGGGCATTTGGGAAGGTTCCCACATGAGCAAAGGCAGAGAGGGAGCGAAGCGGATTCTGTAAAGCAGAAAGCAGGCCAGCCCAGGGCTGGGGCTTTTGATTTAGACTGGACAGGGGTGCCATAGATCTTGCTGCCGGTTCAGCACAGACTCCCAGAGAGGAGAGGATGTCTTTCAACCTTCAGGAGATGTCTGCTGGGAAACAATGGCTTCTGACCTCTGCTGCCAAACTCCTCAAGCTTTCTAGGCTTTTTTGCTCTAGACTTTCCATGGCTTTATTATGCTGTGAGATCAGGCTCATTGCCTGCCCTCTGTCTTCATCTTGGGTGCAGTAGCACAAGCCCTGCCCTCCCACTTTTGAGTCAAATTATAATTGAATGGACCAGTCTGCTTTGAAGATAGTGGTGACTGACTAGTATATTCAGGAGAATATATATTTATACCTAAAATAATGTATTTTAAAATAGGATTGCCTATATTTGCTAAATAATCAAGTACCTTTTATTAGATGCTAAGGGTGGGGAGATTCCCTTGGAGAACAACATTTAAGGAAGGAGTAGTGGGTGGATAAATGCAGATGTCCGATTTCTTCTTTTTTTTCTTTGTTGAGAAAGAGTCTCACAGAGTGAGACTATATTGCCCTGGGTAGAGTGCCGTGGTGTTACAGCTCACAGCAACCTGCCAGCTCAGGTGTACATGGCTGACGCCTTAGCCCATTGAGCCACAAGGGGCTGAGCCCAGCCCAAACTTCTTATTTCTTTTTCTTTTGTTGAGACAGAATCTCACTATGTTGCCCTATGTAGAGTGCTGTGGCATCACAGCTCACAGCAACCTCAAACTCCTGAGCGTAAGCAATTCTCTTGCCTCAGCCTCCCAAGTAGCTGGGACTACAGACGCTGGCCACCACACCCAGCTATTTTTTTTTGTTTGGTTGCAGTTGTCACTGTTGTTTAGCAGGCCCACACCGAGCTTGAACCTGTCAGCCTCAGTGTATGTGGCCGGCACCCTACTCACTGTCACTGAGCTATGGGTGCTGAGCCCAAACTTCTTATTTCTTTTTTTTTTTTTCTTTTTGAGACAGAGCCTCAAGCTGTTGTCCTGGGTAGAGTGCTGTGCCATCACAGCTCACAGCAACCTCCAACTCCTGGGCTCAAGCGAGTCTCCTGCCTCTGCCTCCCAAGTAGCTGGGACTACAGGCGCCCGCCACAACGCCTGGTCATTTTTTGGTTGCAGCCGGCATTGTTGTTTGGCGGGCCCGGGCAGGATTCGAACCCACCAGCTCAGGTGTACGTGGCTAGAGCCTTAGCCCATTGAGCCACAGGCGCCGAGCCGAGCCAAAACTTCTTATTTCTTAAGGGAAAAAATATGCTAGCGAGACACCAGGAGACCTGAAGGTTTTCTCCGTCAATATTTGATTACTTCCTCTGTGTCAGGCTCTGTTTCAGACCCTGGGGATTCTGGGGTTTGGGCACGACTCAGAAGGAGCATCCCTTTTGGAAACCATAAGCTGTTTCTTTCTTTCTTTCCTTTTTTTTTTGAGACAGAATCTCACTATATTGCCCTCAGTTGAGTGCTGTGACATCACAGCTCACAGCAACCTCAAACTCTTGGGCTTAAGTGATTCTCTTGCCTCAACCTCCCAAGTAGCTGGGACTTCAGGCACCTGCCATAATGCCTGGATATTTTTTTGTTGCAGTTGTCATTGTTGTCTAGCTGGCCCTGGCCAGGTTCGAGCCCACCAGCCCTGGTGCATGTGGCAGGTGCCATAACCACTTTGCTATGGACACCAAACCCATAAGCTGTTTCTTGCTCTAACCTCTGAGTAGAAGGGGACTTTTTGCAGCCTGCATTTCCTCATTTAGCACTGTCACCCTGGGCAGAGATAGGGGTTGGCATGTGCAGCAGGAGTTCAGTATTCTTGTTACTGAGTCATGGACAAGGGAATTCCTTTATCTCAATAAGGGCTCGGGCATTTTTCTGCTTTCAGAAACAGTAGGTAGGTTTGGTACTATGGAGAAATCTTCCTCCCAAGTTTATGCAGACTCCTGTTTCAGTGTGATAATGCTTCGGTGTGGTGTGTTATGTAGGTACTTGGGCACATGTACCTGTAAAGAAACATGGAATCATATTTCTTTCATTCACAATGAATAATGTAATATTTACATTTTTAAGTGTTAATTGTATATATCCCAAGAAATAAACCCAAGATAGAGGATGTTAAGCCCTGGCAATGAAACAGATTTTAAGCTAGCTTCATGATTCTATCTTAAGAGGAAATAAGGAGCATTCCAGGTGTTTTATAGTATGTGTCCTCCTGTCCAAAACTGGTTAACAATAATATGCTTGTGTTGGCCACATTTAGGCTGACCCTGCAGCCCTGCTCACAACCCTTCAATGGCTTCAGAGTCCTTGCAGTGCGCCACACATCCCTCCCACCCATCTGACTTCTTCTGCACTTCTTTCACCCCACGGCAGCTACACTGACCCCATCCCTGTTCTTCCGTCACACCAACCGTGCTCCTGCCTCAGGGGCCTGGACCTTACTGTTTCCTGTTTGGTCCACGTTCCCCCAGATGTGATATGATAACGATTGGTCTCAAGCTCCACTTAAAAAAGTTCAATACCACACTTGAGTTTGGATATCACTGTCTACCACATTGTGTCACATACATACAAACTTCAGAGATATGAGCACCATGTGTATTGACATCTGTAAGTGTTCTACAGGCAGCCTGTGGCTGTCAACCTGCCCTGTCTGGTGTGCGAGGCAGGGGTGCCCAGCGATAGCTGCTGCTTCCACCTTCTATGCCTGTGGCTCTCATCATTCTCTCACTCACTCTCTCCCCACTCCAGTCCTGATTCTGCTGCTCCTGCTATTTCTTCGGAGGAGACAGGTGGTCAAAGAGCCCTTACTACCCCCAGAAGATGACACCCGGGACAACGTTTATTACTACGATGAAGAAGGAGGTGGAGAAGAGGACCAGGTGCGTGTTCAAAACCACAGTAGCTCAGGGGCAATCTCTTTATTTGTAAGAAGCAATGATTAGGAGAAGGCAGACAACTGAAATAGCTCTTTTCTAGCCTGAGAAAGAGCAAGACTCTGTACTAAAAGTAGAAAATTAGCTAGGCATACATGGCCTAGCTACATAGGAGGCTGAGGCAGGAGGATTGCTTAATCCTAGGAGTCTGAGGTTGCTATGAGCTAGGATAATGCCACAGCACTCTAGCCTGGGCAACAGAGTGAGACTCTGTCTCAAAAAAAAAAAAAAATAGCTCTGTGTCAGTACATGTACTATGTTTTCTTAAGGCCTTACCCATGAAAATAGACATTGCCATTGGCCACTGTCATCAGCATCACCATAGCTAATATTTATTGTTCATTTTTCAGTATCCAGATAAGTGAACTTAGACAAATAGCAGCAGGTTAATAACTTGCCCGAAGTCACACAGGTAGGAAGCAGTAGGGCCAAGTGGTCTGGCTCCCGAGCCTACACTCCTCATCGCTATTCTTAAGACATGAACTTCATTGTACTTGTAAACTAGTACGTAATCTTTGACATAAAGCAACTAGCCTGTTTTTTTGTTTTTTTTTTTGTGGAGACAGAGTCTCACTCGATCGCCCTCAGTAGAGTGCCATGGCGTCACACTGCTCACAGCAACCTCCAACTCCTGGCCCTAGGCGATTCTCTTGCCTCAGCCTCCCGAGCAGCTGGGACTAATAGGCGCCCGCTATAACGCCCGGCTATTTTTCTGTTTTGCAGTTCGGCCGAGGCTGGGTTTGAACCCGCCACCTTCGGCACATGGGACCGACGCCCTACTCGCTGAGCCACAGGCGCCGCCCAACTAGCCTGTTTTAACATTTTATTTCTCTTGAGTTTTGCTGAGGTAGGGTTTGAGATAGGGTCTCACTCTGTTGCCCAGGCTAGAGTGCCATGGTGTCATCATAGCTCACAGCAACCTTAACCTTTTGGGTTCAAGTAATCCTCCTGCCTCAGTCTCCTGAGTAGCTGGGACTACAGGTGCCTGCCACAATACCCGACTAATTTTTCTATTTTTGGTGGAGATGGGGTTTTGCTCTTGCTCATGCTGATCTTGAACTCCTGAGCTCAAGGGATCTTCCCACTGTGGCACCTCAGAGTGCTAGGATTACAGGCGTGAGCCACTGCACCCAGCCATGTTTCTCTTGAGTTTTTAGCTAGCCCAGGCTAGTTTTTGGCCTGTGGATGGTCTTAATTCATCTTCCCCTCAAGTTTTGACTATTTGGGGTCTTAGAGAATCTACTTAATAAGAAAACTGTGGGGCCTGTCACAGAGTTCTGCTTTTGACTCAGGCCTTTTGCTGAGCTCTATGGCCTAGAACAGTAGTCCCCAAGCTTTTTGGCACCAGGGAATGGTTTCATGGAAGACAATTTTTCTATGGATGGGGTGGGGGGCTGCAGGGGGATGGTTTCAGGATGATTCAAGCATATTATACTTATTGGGCACTTTATGTCTATTATTATTACATTGTAATATATAATGAAGTAATTATACAACTCACCATAATGCAGAGTCAGTGGGAGCCCTGAGCTTGTTTTCCTACAATTAGATGGTCCCATTTGTGGGTGATAGGAGACAGCAACAGATGCTTGTCTTGCTTGCCAGCTGCACACCTCCTGCTATATTGCCCAGTTCCTAGAGTCCACAGCCCAGGGATTGGGGTCCTCAGGTTTAGAAGAAGAACCACTGATGAGGATTTCAATGCTTGCTCTACACAACGTATTTGGGGGGATAGAGGTATACAGAGAGATAAGGTTGCAGGGACTTTTAAGTCTAGTTGGGCGACACCAGATATAGAGTGTCAGTGAACAATATAACAAAGAATCCCAGAGTCTGTGTGGCACATACTATGCCAGCTGCAAGTTGTGTCCAGGTCTATTCTATGCAAGTCTCATCCTTGTAAGCTAGGGTATTTCAAGCTGTTGCCTGTGTCTCTAAGGTAATGTCCCATGGGCTAAGCAAGTCCCATGACAAAGGCCACCATCAATGTATTCTAATAGGTCAGGGTGGGGAAGGAAGACATATTTGCTGAATAATAATCTGACCATCATGTCCTACGAAAAGTTAAGTCAAAATAACCCACAAGGGCTACTCACAATCCTTTTGGACTATATTTTCTTCTAGTGTTCCATGAGAGACTTTTAGTTTAAAAATGGTCTTTTCATATTAAATTGGGTACAGGCTGATAAATATCAAATAGTTGGTAGTTAAAGCATTATAGCAATAATGTAGCCTATAAACCAAACACAGCCTTGTTATGACTGATGCTTACTCTTCATTATACTTTCATCTTTTGCTCCAAAGGACTTTGACTTGAGCCAGTTGCACAGGGGCCTGGATGCTAGGCCTGAAGTGACTCGCAATGACGTTGTACCAACCCTTCTCAGTGTGCCCCAGTATCGTCCCCGCCCTGCCAATCCTGATGAAATTGGAAATTTTATTGATGAAGTAAGTGAAGTCAAAAGCCAAGGCACAATTTATGTCTGAACTCAGAAAGGAGCATTTTTATTAAAACTGAGAAAAGGGGGGTCTTTAGATTGTTCCCATTATCATGTTTTCAGCTCGCCTGATTCCGGAGCCCTATTTTAAATTTGTGTCTCATCTGAATTTCAGAACTAATAGCACTTCATATTAGTCTTAGTGAATTTGCAAAATTCACAAAGACCAAGCCTTGCTCGAGAGGATTTAGTAGATGTAGAAATGTCACTAAAGGCATTTATAAATTCAGTTTGGTTTCACTAACTTAACAGTTTTCCTTACATTCTTGTAAAATGATGTTAAATGTGTATCACAAGTCTACCTGAGCACCAAAAAATAGCATCCATATTGCATATGTCACAAGTGCATTCAGTTGCAAATATGAGAAACTGAAGTAGTTGGAGAAGATACACCTTGTGCTGATGGAAAGCTGGGTAAGTAGTCTAGGCTGGTGCATCAGGCTAGTCCACTTTTCTTAGCATATAGATACTTGTTTTTATGCTTATGGCCCCATGATCACAAGATGGCTATCATTTGTGATCTGTTTTCCAGTCAGGAAGAATTATGAAGGGCAAAGAAAAGCATAAACATTTTTCTTCTAGCAAATGTTTTCTTTTCTTTTTTTTTTTTTTTTTGCAGTTTTTGGCTGGGGCTGGGTTTGAATCCACCACCTTTGGTATATAGGGCTGGCACCCTACTCCTTTGAGCCACAGGCACCGTTCTTTCTTTTTTTATTTTTTTAAGGCAGCCTCACTCTGTCCCCTGGGTAGAGTGCTGTAGCATCCTAGCTCACAGCAACCTCAAACTCTTATGCTTAATTGATCTTCTTGCCTCAGCCTCCCAAGTAGCTGGGACTACAGCCTACCACAATGCCTGGCTGTTTTTTTTTTTTTTTGAGACAGAGCCTCAAGCTGTCACCCTAGATAGAGTGCCATTGCATCACAGCTCACAGCAACCTCCAATTCCTGGGCTCAAACAAGTCTCCTGCCTCCACCTCCCAAGTAGCTGGGACTACAGGCGCCCACTACAACGCCTGGCCATTTTTTGGTTGCAGCCATCATTGTTGTTTGGTGGGCCCGGACTGGATTTGAACCTGCCAGCTCAGGTGTATGTGGCTGGCGCCTTAGCCCGTTGAGCCACAGACACCGAGTCCAGAGTCTCACTCTTGCTCAGGCTTGTCTTAATCTCCTGAGTTCAAGCAATCCATCTGCCTCGGCCTCCCAGAGTGCTAGGATTATAGGTGTGAAACTGTCTTTTTATTCAAGAAAGGAGTTTGTCCAATGTATCATTGGCCAAAACTGTCACAAGATTGTCACTATCTACAAGAGAGAATAAGTCATTAAGTTAGAAAACGGAATCCCAGTAAAGGAATAACCTGGCAGGATCTATTTTCTTAAACTATGTTACCCTAATCACTTGCTCTGTTACTGGAATGATTTTCACAGCTTTTCTAATGGCCCAGTGGCCTGATAGTTTCCTATGTGAGTTACTGTCACCAGGGACTATACAAGGCACTGCAGTGTTAGAAAAGATCAAACCACATCTGTTCTAACCACATCTTTCTCCACTCTTTAGAGAAAACAAGGAACAGAAAGGACCAATTTAGCTATCCCTTTTATTTATTCATTTATTTCTTTTTATACAGACAGGGTCTTGCCATATTGTCCAGGCTGGTCTTGAACTCTTGGCCTCACCTCAACCTCCCAAGTCCTGGGATTACTGGCGTGAGGCACCATTCCCAGCATCATCCCTTTCAGATACATTGGGATTCAGTTCCTTTTCTCCATTCACATTCACTGCAAGTCATCACATTGATTTGTAGTTTTTATTTAAATTATAAAAATAGTATGCTTGCTATTTTAAAAATATGAATTATGAAAATGTTATAAATATTCTTCAGTTCCTCCATCCCCTCACTCTCCATAACTGACAATTATGAATACCAGTTTGGTATTCATCCTTCCAGACCTTTCTGGGCTGAAATGCAGCCTGCGTGCACCAGGATGACTGTCCTTATTATCTTGAGCCTCTGTCATCCTAATGGCATGGAACCCCACCCCAATTTGTGAGGGCCTTGCTGGATCAGTTCTTATAGCTCCCCTGCCTTCATATAATAGATCATTTTGGTTTAAGGGGAAAACATTCTGCACATTTTCCTGTGACCTTTTACCAATAACACCTCATGTCCATCTTCGTGTGCTCTTTGTATAAATATGTCCTGTTGGTGTCGGCTGCTCTGCGGTGTTCTACAGTCCG
Source organism: Arctocebus calabarensis (assembly GCA_963573935.1). Classification (NCBI taxonomy): domain Eukaryota; kingdom Metazoa; phylum Chordata; class Mammalia; order Primates; family Lorisidae; genus Arctocebus; species Arctocebus calabarensis. Next base: position 4,315 of record CAUYON010100466.1, on the reverse strand, counting down.
GCTGCGTTGCCAAGTCTTATGTGTTGCTGAAGGTACCAAGAGAAGGTTTCTCACCTCTGATGACAAGTGTACCCTCCCTGTCACTGAAAGATCCTTTTGTTCTCCTTTAGAATCTGAAGGCAGCTGACAGTGACCCCACAGCACCTCCTTATGACTCTCTGCTCGTGTTTGACTATGAAGGAAGCGGCTCCGAAGCTGCTAGTCTGAGCTCTCTGAACTCGGAGGAGTCAGACCGAGACCAGGACTACGACTACCTGAACGAATGGGGCAATCGCTTCAAGAAGCTGGCAGATATGTATGGAGGCGGCGAGGATGACTAGGAGACGCGAGAGATGGGTCCCTAGACCTGTGGGATGAAAAAGCAGAAATTGTGTTGCTGGCAGATTTTTACCTCCATTCACTGGATACGAGTTTCTGGGAAAAGGAGACCAATCAGTGATGCAGTTAGAATAGTTTAATTTCCACTTGATAGCTGTAATCTGTGTGTGTTAGAAAGGTTTTGCCTTATTCCTTCAACCTTTATTTTTTCTTTCATCCCTCTTACGTGAGTAATTTTAATATTTCAAAAGAACAGCTTTAGACTCAGAAGGTTCTGCCAGCAACATGCAGATTTCCTTAAGTGGGTTTGCCTAATTTTTAAAAAGGAAGGGGAGGAGTCAGTTCTAGGTCTGTTGTTTTATGTATATTAAAACCAATCTCCTACCCCCTTTTTGTATACTCCTTCCTTCCTTCCCCATCACTGCACTGTCCTAACATTCACTCTTACTCCTGAATTGTACCACTTTGCCCCAGATGGCAGTCCTCTGGTGCAGAAATTACCAAGCCCTTTTGGTCTGGCCTCCTCTTGCCTGGGTATTGTATACTTTAAAATCCTTTAACGGTTTCCCTTTTCATCTCTTGATGGCATTTATCCATTTACTTGTTCTGAGTAAGAGTGTTTATTATGTGAATGTCCGTCATTATGGGGTACTTTGGTTCTAAACAGGGAGACTTGGTCAGAAAATGTGATGAGTTTTCAGGTGCCACTTAATTCTTAATGTTTGTTTTTTTTTTAACACTGAGAGAAAAAAGCGATACATTCTGAGACAAGAGAATAGTGCCTAAAGAAACGCGCCAAAGACAGAGGGGAAATAGGAAAAGGGGATGAAGAGATAGCAGGAGAGCTTGTCATTGAGCTGTAAGTTTAGCAAACTGATGCTGAGGATGATTGAGGTGGATCTACCTCATCTCTGAAAATTCTGGAAGAATGGAGAAATTTCAACACATGTTCACTACCCAGGATCCTTGTAGCATGGTTTGTTCCACCCAGAACCCCCAAGTGCCTGCTTTTGATGCTATTTATAGAAAATGCTGACTGATCTGAACACACGTTTGCCCAATTCCACGTGCACATAGAACGCTGAGAATATTAGAAATTCTACTTGTTTTCTTAGAAGCAGGAAGAAAACATGGCCCTCGTGGGTGTTATATGCAAAGGGGGAGGGGGGTAGAGAGGATCTTAATTTGGATCTTTTTGTAAATTCACAGTGCAAATTATTTCACCTCTTGACAACTGTAAGAAAGAGTTTTATTAAAATAGCTTTACTGTCTGTCAAATGTTTTTGAAGAAAAAAATCAACTCTGCAATCGCTTCTTCGAATTATTGATTTATCTGCAGTTTAAGCTATATCTAATAGAGTTCTGTATAGAGAATGTCAATGTAGTTTTGAGTGTATGTGTGTGGGTGCTAATAATTTTGTATTTTCTTCGGGAGTGGAAAAGGAAAATAATTCAGGCTGAGAAAAATTATTCTCAAAAATACATTTTTATAAATTTTATTAAAGAATTTTGTTAAACCATTGTCATCCTTGTTTTATTTGATTCCATCACATCTCCTGGCAAGACAAAAAATAGATGAGTGGGATGAATTTAGTCAAAATAGAGAAAGAAACCTAATGCTGAAATAGCTTCTCTACTGGGGGCAAAGTGGGAGAAACTGCACTCACAAGGTAACTTTATTTGAAAAAATGCCCATCTGTGTGGCATGTGGTGAAACCAATAAACTTCCCTTATCAACGGGAGACTACTGTTGGCTAAGCTGAGGGATAGAGCAAAGTTTCAGACAATGCTCACCTAGTCAGCATAGATAGTACAGGTCAGTGGTTCAATGCTGGGGAATATTGTGGCCCCCTCCCTCAGGGGTCATTTGACAATTCTGGAAGGTCAGGCATGCTGCTAAACATCCTATTAATGCACAAGACATCCTCCCACAACAAAGAATTATCCTGTCCAAGATGTCATAGTGCCACTATTAAGAAACCCTAGTATAGGCCTATAACTTTTCTCTACTAGAGAAGTGTGACTTTATATATATTTTTCTTTTAATTCTGGTAAAATAGAAAATTTACCTTTTTTTTTTCTGAGACTGAGTCTCACTTGGTTGCCCTGGATAGAGTGCAATGGCATCATAGCTCACAGCAACCTCAAACTCTTATGCTCAAGGGATCCTCTTGCCTCAGTCTCCCAAGTAGTTGGGACTACAGGCACCTGCTACAATGCTAGTTTTTCTATTTTTAGTAGAGACAGTCTTGCTCTTGCTCAAGCTGGTCTTGAACTCCTATGCTCAAGCAATGCACCATCCTTCGGCCTCCCCGAATGCTAGGATTACAGGTGTGAGCCACCGTGCCCCGCTTGAATATTAACTGTTTTAACCATTTTAAGTGTATAATTCAATGGTATTAAGTTCATTTGCTTTGTTGTGCAGCCATCACCACCATCTTTAATACTTTTTCATCATCCCAGACTGAAAGTCTGTTCCCATTTATATCAACTACTTTTAAATGTACAAGTCAGTGGTATTAAGTACATTTTAAATACGTAACCATCTATTTTTAGAACTTTTTCACTGTTGTAAGCTAATCTGGTACCCAGCAGGAAATAACTCTCCATTCCTGCCTCTCCATCCCATAGTAACCTCTACTCTACTTTCTATATAAGTGGAATCATATTCTCATCCTTTTATGCCTGGCTTATTTCACTTAGTATAATTTCAAGGTTAATCCATATTATATATCATAACATTATTCTTTTTTATGCCTGGATAATAATGCAATACATGTTCATCCATTCTTCTTGGGTTCTTTCTTTTTTTTTAAATTTCTGTTGAGACAAGGTCTCACTTCGTTGCCCTTGGTATAGTGCTGTGGCATCACAACTCACAGCAACCTCCAGCTCTTGGGCTTAGGTGATTCTCTTGCCTCAGCCTCCCGAGTAGCTGGGACTACAGGTGCCTGCCACAATGGTCAGCTAGTTGTCATTGCTGTTTGGCAGGCCCTGGCTGGGTTTGAACCCACTACATCTGGTGTATGTGGCTGGCACCCGAGCCACTTGAGCTACAGGTCCTGAGCCTGAGACCCTGCTTTCAATACTTTCAGGACTATACCTAGAAGGGAAACTACTAGGTCATGTGATAATTCTGTTTACTTTTCTGAGGAATCACCAACAGATGAACCTTGATCGGATCTTGAAGGGAAAATTAAAAATCTATTAAAAGGGAATAGGTTGGCCAGGCTTGGTGGCTCATACTTGTAACCCTAACTCTGGGAGGCTGAGGAGTTCCAGACCAGCCTGAGCAAGAGTGAGACCCCATCTCTACTAAAAATAGAAAAACTACCCGGGCCTTATGGCGGGCACCTGTACTCCCAGCTACTTGGGAGGCTGACACAGGAGGATTGCTGGAGCCCAAGAGTTTGAGATTGCTATGAGTTACAACTACGCCACAGCACTCTACCCAAGGCGACAGAATGAGATTCTATCAAAAAAAAAGAAAAAAAAAATTCCATAAGCTTAAATACCAAATTCTCAGGAAACAGGGTACATTTGTATGATTTTAGGCTCAGAGAAGCCTTCAGAGGCCTCAGAGTTTCCTTCCCTTGAGACACAGGGTCCATTTACACTACAGCCTATATCTTCCAACATCCTATCTTATATATTAAAAGGTGCTGCGTTCCATGTGTGATATATTACTTTGCTGTAAAATATTTTTGTGAGATTTTATGAGATTATTTTTGAAATTATGCATGTTAATTTGTGATGTCTGAGCCTATACAGCCTGAAAGAGAAAAGTAATGATATCCAGGTCCTGTGATACATTGGGATAAAGGATTCTCAGCTCTGGAAATCCTCTTATCTTTTGTTTTTTTTTTTTTTTTTTTTTTTACAAGTTAATGTTATTTATTTAAGGCAATGGCAGAATCCACAAAGAAATGGGACTGAGGATATCATACAAAGTATAAACGTAACTTCTAGAACAAAAACATAAATCTTCCTAAATTCT
>CAUYON010100460.1:0-65530 GCA_963573935.1 Arctocebus calabarensis | reverse complement strand
GAGGTGTAGATGGATGTAGTCTATGGGAGATAAATGTGAAATTAGCTTCTGAGCTCACCTTTTCTTTCCTAAGGAAAGTCTACTTTCCTCCGCTGTGGTTTTTAGGAAGCTGGCTGAGCTGAGGTCAAGAAGATGCCCGCAGTTAAGGGCTGTCAATAAGTGTTTATTCTTTGTAGGTATAATGAAACATTATTTGAAGATTGCCTCTTTTGCTTCTACAGAAATGGCTATCTTTGAACAAAATGTTCATGAGTCCCTAGGTTAGTTTGTTTTCTTGGACAGCCCCCCTTTTAGTTCATGAGCGGAAAGCATTACTAAAGCAGGGGACACATCAAGCTTCAAGCAGAATTTTTCCTTTTGATTTGCAACTTCTAAAGGAGTAGCTGTACACAAGGTTTTCTTTTAGCTGGATAATCCTGCTACCAGTTCTAGGACCAAGAGACTGTTTAATCTGTTGAAAGGCAGCATTCTCAGAACCTTCTCTGGCTCAAAGATTTTAGGTTTAGGGGCAATATGATGAATGGATGCTTTGAGGAGGGGATGGTCTCTTTATGTAAATAAAACTTCCAAGGAACAAATGCAGGGGAAAGCAGGGAAAGTTTTACTTTGAGGGACGAGGAATTTGTCTATGAATGGGACACTACATTCACTGGAATAATAGCCTAAATCCTAAGAGCTCTGTTGGCACCTGGAAGTCACATGTGGTGAGAAGGACAGCGTTCCTAACAGGCAGGCCAGGTCCCTGGGAAACAGTGACTGGTCAATGCCTGTTCAGGGACTCCCCCTTACGAGTGTGACTGGATCACTTTTGTACCGGCTCATTATTTCCTTTTTTGCTTCCCTTGGCTTTCAAATGAAATTCTTTTTGAGAATTTTACCTGTGTGTTATAGGAAAATAAGAAAAAGAATTTCATTTGATAAATGATTAGGTTAAACATGAGAAGGAAAGACAAAGCATAGAGACATTAGTGAATCAAAATAAGAAAACCAGCCCTGGAGGCAGACTCACACCATCACACCTGCTCCTTGATGTGCTGCTCCTATCACGTGCCCATTGTTTATGGGGAAAGCAAAGGCCAAAGACATCAGGGACGTGGCTGAGCTCACACAGCTAACACCTTGAACTATTGAGAGTTGAATCCAGGTCTGCCTCACTCCAATGTCTACACTACGAGTACAGTCACCTTAACCACATACAATTTTCTTTTAGAAACATCTTGGCTCACTCTTAGAAGAGTCTGCGTGTTTGTTCGATTAAAGGTCACTGAGAAAAGTGCATCTAAGCTTTTCTAGTTATCGGGTATTAGATTTCATCTTCCTAATTTCCAGCAGTAAATATTCATTACCACCCACTGAGTTTACACATCAAGCACCAGCAATGGTCTGAATTAACTTTTAAAAAGCAACTCTGTAACCATAAAACATTCCCCCTGGAGAAATGTCCCCATCAGGCCTAAGCCAACTACACCAGGGAGAGAAGCAGCCACAAGGTGCTCCTAGGAATGGAAACCCTCTGAGGACTTGCCACAGAGGGACTGTAAAGTCAGGAAGTGGCTTTGTGCAATATTAGCAAAGCAGGAGGCCAACGGGTAGAGGGACAGAGGGGGACGGAAGCATCACCAGAGCCTGTGCCAGGTGTCCTGGTGGCAGCCGGAAGCCAGGACGGCTCTAGGACCTTGCAGGTGTGACTGCTGCCGAAAGGGAGGCAGGACCCTCCCACAGCCAATCTTCCTCCAGCCAGAAGCCAGAGAAATAAAAGAATTTCATTTTTAAAAGGATTAGGTTAAATAGAAGAGAGGGGGAAAAGCAGCAAGTTAATAATAGGGAGACTCAAAGGAAAAAAACTAGCCAAAAGGCAAAATTGAGGATGAGGGGGGGCCGGAAAACACATGTGGCAGTGGCCAGGCCTCTTGTAATGCACAGCAGAGCACAGAAAGGGCACGGAAGTGATCTGGTAGTCACAGACCCAGGACCAGCACAGCAGGGTGGTCGCAGAAGCCACAGGGCAGGTGCTGAGGTGCCAACGTGCCACGCAGCCTGCAGGCCCTTGCTGTTCTCAGTGCCCCCAGCATTCTTCCTGTCGGGCTGGCTCTCCGAGAGAGAGCCGAGAGCTGGTGGATAGCACAGAGCAGGGGCCTCATTAGTGCTTGCTGGGTTTGCTTCCTAGGACTGCCCTGGGTTTTGCCCTATAGCCAGAAAACACTTATCACCGAGTCCTAGAAGGCTGGGCCCCTCTCCAACTAAATTTCATAGATTTTAACACATCAATCATGCACTGATAAAGATTCTTCTTCCCTACCTGGGCATGAAAGAATCCAAATTGGGCTGTGACAATGTGATCCCAAAAAGGCTAGGCAGGAGGACAGATAAAGGCAAGGCATTCAGCTTTCTCTCCCTGTTCTTGGCTTTCTCCACAGAAGACTAGACTTCCCTCAGGATTGACCGTAATTGGTTTTTGTTTGTTTCTGGAAAGGGGATGCTCTTTCTATTGCTTTTTATTATGTTTATATTACTGCTGAAAAGGAGAAACAGTAAGGGGAAATATTCCTTTTGGCACCAGAGCCAATTCAGAAATACTAATCAGGTGATGAAAAATGTGAATTTAGCCTCCATTACAAGATGCACAATAACTCTCCGGTAGATTATAATGAGCTATAAGGCACCGTCACAGGCCTTGCGAAAAACCGTATTCAGACCCTTTTGAAAGGGGAAATCCTTTTTACTCAAGTACTTGCTCACAGACGCCTTCTGCAAGGCAAGGCATTTTAAGCCAAGAGACAAGAATAACCTGCAAGATAGGGACACAAAGCTCTTGGCTGGCACTCTGGCAACCAGAGCAATAAAAAGCTGGGCAAGTCCACATCCGATCTGATTCCAGGGTTTAATGAAGGCCCATTGTGTGCGGAGCCCCGTGATAGCCTAGGCTAGAGGACTCTGAGAAAGCACCTGGCTCTTGATCTTGTTGGGGAAAAAAAACTTCTACCTAAGTATAGGTTAAACAATTAGTGAGACAATGGGAATCCACCACTAAATGCTGCCATGTTTTGGATTTCAAATTCCACCCTTTCTTACTTCAGCTGAGGAAATACCTAAGGGTAGGGAGAAAAATATCTAATTTTTTTTAGTGGAAATGATGTAATTATAGGAGCTCACTCCCTTGTTTCAGCGTTTTGGAATGATACAACTACGGCCTTTGAAATAACTTTCTCATTCCTACAGTAATTATCATCAATGTCATCACTCTTTGGGGCTGCCCAGATGAAATTAACGTCAAGACTAAGTCATACTCACAGGCAGATTTCACCACTCTGAAATAACCATGTAAGTGTTGCCATTTGTGAAATAATGGAAAAACCATCTGTAGACGTCATAGGCTCCACCAGCCCCTCGTCCTTTCTAGTTCAAAGTGGGCTAATACAGACTTCCACTTTCAGTTTAGATGTGTAATGAGCTTGCAAGTTGTCAACGAGGGTCCTTACAGCAAGAAAGACCTGACCAACATGAATAGAATCACTTCTCCTGAGCCTTATCAGAGAACTAAGGTCGCAAAGCAAACCGCCATCTGAAACTCAGATGGAAAGGAGAATCCAGACAATCACTGCTAAGATCTACCTACCTGGAGCAGAGCTCCAGAGCTGCCGGGGACTAGCAAACAGCCTGTATCTCTCCAACATACCCTAATGAAGTCCCACAAGATGGCACGTTTTAAAAATGATTCTATCAAACCCTAACTTACAATATAAGATTGTTTCTGATTTCTTGTACTGGTGAGAGATAGCCTCAATGAGATAATAATATTTCTCTTAATAGCCACTAGCTTCCCATAAGCATTTACATTTAAATTAATTAAAATTCAGATCCTAAGTCACATTAGTTACATTTTAAGTGCTCGACAGTCACACATACTGGGTCCAAGCCTTCATCTACGGACTGTGACAGTATCCCAAGAGGTTTGGATATCCCTCCAACATTGTCAGCCCCATAGCCAAAATGATCCTACAAGAACATGGGTCAGATCCTGGTACTCTGCCCTCCAGAGGCCTCTCCTCCCACTCAGAATGAAGGCCGAACTCACAGCGTGCAGTCTGTCTGTCTGCCTCCTGCAGCCTCTCTGATCTTCTCCCTGCCCCCCTGCTTAGTTCACACCCCACTGCCTGAACACACATTCCCCAGAGCCCCCTGGCTCACGCCCTCACTGCCTTCTGCCTCTGCTCTAGCACACTTCTCAGAGTGGTTGGCTCCGCCCATCCCAGCCCAAACCCAGGACTCTATCCCCCTTGCTGTAACACGTATCACGTGCGACATTTGATGTCTGTTTTGCCTCTATCTTCTGCCCTGAATGTTAGCTCTAGGAAGATGCAAACTCCGTTTTGCTCACTGCTCTACCTCCAGCTCTATTGGCACACACGACTACTCACCAAGTATTTATGGAATGAATAGTAGGATTTCTTCACTGATTCATTCATTCTAGCAGACTTCATTGTTGGTAATCAAAGAGAAAATGGAAGGTGACTTATGGGTTCAGGTATAGGAAGGGGGGTTAGGAGGAAAGTGACTGGCTATTCCTTCCCACTGTAGTATGGAGGGTCACATTCCATGATTTACAACAAAGTAGATGCTTATTAACAGACAGGATTTAAAGTAATGCTCTTCTTCCCCTGCCTTTTGTTTTTTTCTAACAGCGGGGCTTTGTATTTGGTAAAATGATGCATAAATCAGCACCTTGTAAATTTTAATATCTGTATAAATCATACTGGGATATCATTAAAATGCAGATTCTGGTTTTGTTGGTCTGAAATGTGACCTGAGAGTCTCATTTCTGCCAAATGGTGTTGATGCTGTTGGTTTGCAAACTGCATTTTGAGCATCAAAGAATTCCATGAGTACCAGCAGCACCCTGTAGATCTGTTAACTTCATGGCAAAAACATTGGGTCTGGTTGACATAATGATAAGGTCATCACCTTAAAAACATTTATGGTACTTCAATAAGCCATTATGTTTTCTAGTTAAAGGAATCACTTCCCAATCACTTTTGTTTTTAGTTTTTTTAATACTCAAGTAAGTTCTAGGAAAATCATAGGCATACAATTTATTAAAGAAAAAATATTTGGCCTTTAGGGGTATTTGAATAATATTACTAATACTCACAAATAATACACTTCAAAATTTCTAAATTACCAATATTTCTGTTCAACCAAATTCTCTATATAAACAATTATAATGGTTTCTAAGAATATTTATATCACCTTCCTAAGACAATAAGATACAAATAATCATATTCCATATTTATGAAATTTATATTTGAAAATGAAGGAAAGTATTTATGAGTCTAAATTTCAATAGCATACAGCATTTTCAGTATTTGCTGGGTATATCAATCCTTATCCTTATTCCAGCTAATTGAGGCAGAACAAGAGTTTATTTGTGGATAATTCAAAACTCAGAGCATCTCTGGAAGAGCCACAGAGATGGGCTGAGAGAGGACATAGGCAGGAACGAGACCCTAACACACGGCAGGTGACCTCAGCCATGGGCATCCCTGAGACTCTCAACATGTGTGCAACAGACCCTGGAGACCCAATCCTTGCCCTACCACCTTTACCAAAAAAGTGAATTCTCCAAAGACAGCAGAATTTGGGTCACAGGCTTAGGCCTTAATTGTGTTCGGAGAGGCCAGACTACTACCGTGTGAAAAATCCCAACCAAAGTTAGCATTCTCTTCCCCACCAAAAAAGCAGAAGAAATGACTACTGGGATGTTAAAACCTACATGTAAAGAACAAATTTATAAATATTACAAGACTGCATATTTCTAATATACATATTCTAATGAAGATTATAGCTACCTTAGATACCCTGAGAGAAGGGCACGGTTCCAGCCTCTCAAATTTTAGTATGAATACTTTCCTTCGTTTCCAAATATTAATTTCATAAATATGGAATGTGATTATTTTTGTCTTACTATCTTAGGAAAGTGATGTAAAGATTATATTTCATCCATTCTTAGAAACCATAATAATTGTTTATATAAAGAATTTGGTTGAACAGAAATATTAGTAATTTAGAAATTTTGAAGTGTGAAAATTTTGGAAACATTTTGTAAACCCATGGGGTATACAAATTAGTCTTTGAAACTATGTACCAGTAACACCCAACAACATCGTATATATAATAACATATAATACAATGACTCCTCATGTTATGCGATTCTATTTTAAATTTAAATGTATGCTAATAACTTATTCCATAGACTTTTGAGAATATCATCTGTCCTGTGCTTGTTGATTGATTAGAGTTCAAAGGAAGCTTTTCTAGTAAATGATATTAAGTTTGGTTTAAATCCTAGGTTTAGGTTACAAAATGCTTAAACATGAGATTGGCCCAAGTAGAGACATACCCTTTGATACAATCTGAGAAGCTATGGAACTTTAAAAAAAAAAAAAAAAAAGTACATAGCCAATTACAGGTGGATTTTCTTATCCTTGGTTCCCTGAAGATTCATAAACATGCCTTTGATGAAACACATTGACAAAAAAAATTAGGGATTAGTGATCAGATAAAGGTATTCCTGATTTTCTTGATTTTAAAGGATTCATGGAATGTATTTCCACCAGACATTAATTGTGCCCTGAATTTATCCTCAGGACCCCTCTACATTTCCTGAATCTCCATTCCTGCCTATGTTGCACTATTTATACCACTGTTACTTCCATGTCTGTTTCTCCAAGTACTACATGAACTCCTTAAATTAACAAAATTGTGTCTTATTGTCTCAGAATCCCTGTAGTGCTTTGAGCATGCAGATCATTACGTATTTTTTTGATTAATATGTGGAGAAGTTTCTGAGGCTCTGAGGAGCTCAGTAGTACAAAAAGAATGAAAGGAGTTTTTCTCTTTTCATTTCTGAAATTTCAGTTTTGCTCTTCATGGTTAAATACGACAAGACTTTTTGTTGGATGTTGGCAATTTGTGCATTATTTCGCTTTTTCCTTCCTGGAATAACATTTCTTTTCAGTTCAAATCTGTAGTGAGGTGTTTTAGGGTGGAAGGGTGAAGCATTAATTTCAAGTGGGTCACCTTTATGTTTCCTTTAGATGGAGGAAATTCTAGGAAGCAGATTGCTCTGGAGACCTGAAAACCATCCTTCTTTATCATCATGTCTTCCTCTCATTTTCTCCTGATACATACAAGACCAGTTTTAAGTTTTTGCTAAGAATGTCTGACTGTTTTCTGAACACTCCTGAAAATTTCATAGAACTGGTAAGTTTTAAGATACACACAAAGATATCCAAAATTCTGCTTATGATTTCAGGGGTGAACACATTTCTACAAGTCCATATACAGATCCTAAATCTGAACATGCGTATTCCTAAGACCCCCCAAATCAACTACCTCGTAAAAGCCCAACTGATGTAAGTGCATACGTTCCCTGGAAAGCCTGCACTGACATGTTCAGAGCAGTGCTAGTTACAATAGCCTGCCACCAGCAGAACGGACAATAAATTATATGGTCCATATGGAATGAGAAATTGCAAATGCCTTCAACAATGTGGATACATCTCACAAACATAATGTTAAACGAGGGAAGCTGGATATAAAAGATACATAACAGAGTGTTTCATTGATTACATAGTATCAAAACAGAGTACTGTCTTCTTAGAAAGCAGCATGGGGGGAGCAGCTGGCAGGGAACCTGAGGTGGGTTTCTAGGGTGCTGGCGATGTTCTGTTTTTTGATCTGAATGCCATTTGTGAGTGTGCTTGTGAACAGGCATGGACGTAATTGATGTGTGTACTTTCTTGCATGTATATGTTATGCTTCAATAAAAAGTGAGAAGAAAAAACTTATGTTAGAACTCCTCTTAAAAAAAAGTTAAGCTCTTTACCAACCCTCCAAGATACAAACGAGGCACACAAAGAAGGACAGGAGACCATCAGATTTCGAAGAATTCAGTGTTTGAGAGGCCCCAGGTCCCACGTGATCCTGACACACAGCCCTCCTTGCAGCAATTTTCATTTCAGAGTGATTTGAAGGCAAAGAGAATGTACACATGCTGTGTGCCTGAAGAACGCCCAGGAAAAATGTTACCACCACCAACCTCCACGGAAGGTGGTCTTCAGGGTAAGGACACTTGGCTGGAGAGAGAGCCTAGCAGACCACGTAGTGTTTTGAGAAATAATCATTCATTCCTTTAGCAATTCTGGAAAAGTTTAAGAATACCACTGCAAATGTTAAGTATCTACTACTTAAGGCATATCATCCTCAAAAGCACATAGACACATGAAAAATTAAAACAAAAGAGTATTAATGAATATTAAAGTCATTATACAATTAAATGTTTTTATAGCTGTTTGATTTATATGCTAGCGATACCCAGCAAAGAATCTATTTTTTAATAGCAGATCATAGTAAATATTGATAAAATATTAATGTACTCTGTTTATTCAGGTATTTCATTGCAAAAACAACACAATCACATTCTTCTCAGATTTGGCACTTGTGAAGCCCAATGATTTGACTTTTGGTCACTCATTTGACGCTTGAGAAAGTGACCAGTATTTCCCTACAGCCAACCGTGGGCTACTGAAGGCACCAGCCAAATCTGTCAAAAATCTTAGACATTCTCACAAAGGCTTTTAGGTTACGTGTTAAATTCAGAATAAGGGACTCACATTTAATGCTGCATGTTGTGAAAATTCTACAGTTGATTTTTTGAGTGAAGGGAAGGAACAGTGAGAAAATGCTACACTTTGGAGCTGATCATTACCCACTTGCCACTCACCAGTGTCCACACTGACAAGTCAGCGGGTGGCTTCACGAGGTCGGAGCGCGCTACCGAATCCTCTGTTGGCTGGCACCAACAGATAAAAACCACACCGAGCTAAACTCTGTCACACACTTGTGCAAGTACTTTATAGAGACGGAAGGTCTGTGCTGGAAAGGCGGGGGGGGGGAGGCCGGTGGAGGGGGACGGACAGTTGCCCAGGGGGCCTCAAGGAAACCTTCCAGAAGAGGATAAAGCTGAGCAGGGTCTAGTGGATACAGAGGAAGCAACATGGCAGGCTGGAGCCAAGTCACTCAGAGGAGAGTTTAAAGCACTCGGAGCCTCCTAGTTGGGCTCTAGCACAGAGCTGGGGGCAGTCAGGGAAGGTGGGAGAAAACACCGGAAGACACTACATGAGAAGAGATTGCAGAGTCACAATTAAGAAAGTCAAATCATCAGTTATTTATTTTATCTTTTTCATATTCTTTCGTTACAAACTAAGACATTCATGCTCATTGGAAAACATAAAAATTTTAATCGTACAAAACCAACCACTAAAAGACAATTATGGTTAATATTTTGGAATATTAATGGTAATCTCGTTTGTCTAAATATGGCTTTTGTTTTATTTTTAACTCGCGCATAATCACATCTAGATAAAATTTTGTTATCTTTCCTTTTTACATAACTCTAAATCACAAGCAACTTCATATATTACTCTAAATTCTTTGTATCATGTAAAAATTCCACTGACTGTATGTAGCACAATTTAATGATTTTCTTGTCATTGTATCTTGCTAGCATAAATATGCTGTGAACTTAGACTCAAAGCTCCCCTCACTCACTCATGTTTGGGTTATCTTCTCAGAATCAATTCCCCACGGTAGAACACCCAGTCATGGGTTATGATTCTAAACACATATTGACAAACTGCAAAGTGTGCATTGAAGGTAACTTTGGATGGGATTTTTTTTCTGTATAAACTCTTGAAATCATGTTCCATCTTTGGCCTCTTGAACATAGACATTGGTTTCTGTAGTAAGACTAATAAATATGAATGTGGAACAAATTAGTCAATTAAGACAAAAATTTCCAACAGGAAAACATAAACATATTTTCCTAGCCTTTAAATGCATGCTATGTATAATGCCCTAAGCCATTATTTTAATAGCATAGTAACTCCCTGTTGGGGAAAGGTAAAATAATTATCATGAAAAAAAAGTTCTTTGTCTTACACTTTGAATTAAAAATAACGCAGTCAACTGACTTTTGTACAGCCCTCTGCAGGTAGGTGTATTAGTCTATATTGATTGAAAAATTTTGAAGATTTTTTTTCCTGACTCAAACAGTCTAGTAGGCCAAAGCTATAATAAACACAACTGTAGTACAAATACAGAACAAGAACACACAAGCAAGTGATTTCAATAACCTCTAAGGACTCAGAAACCTGAGAGGAGTGGTAGATTTGAGGAAGGGTCTGCAGAGTTCCTAGAATAGCAATAACCTATTGATGTTTACAAGAAACCTTTTAAGACTTTACAAAGCTCAACGCAACAAACACGCTCAAAGTCCTAAAAACATACCATATAAAATATGAAAGCAAGACAGAAAAGTAGCATCCTGCATAAAGCACCAAGTCTCTTTCAGATCCGGCTCGTAAACCAGGTTCCCTAAACATTGTCTTTTGTTCTTTTTATCATCAAGGTGCACTAGCGCAGATAATGGTTTCCGATCAGCTAGGCAAACCTTAACTCAAAAGGCCAAAACAGCAAAAGGTGTGATACAGTAAGATTCAACTTCTAAAATTTCATTTCGTTTCCAGTTTTCTTCCTTCCTCTTTCTGTGTTTTTCTTGTTTCTCAATGTGTGCGTGAAAAGAAAAAAAGCTCAGATTGTAAAGCCTTCCAGAGGAATAACAAGCTGACCGAGTTTAAGCACACTTTAGAAACCTGGCATTTCCACCTCAGGGGCACGGATTTTCTTTTTCTTTTTCTTTTTTTTTTTAAATGAAAGTAATTTGAAAGGCTTTAGAAATACTTGAAACATCTGCAAGTACGATGAGAAGGAATCAAATGTTACTGTGCTCTTTTATTGACTAGAAACCTAACCGTGAACATAATTCTTTTTTGGAAGTGAGAGGATTATAGCTCGCCCACAGGAGGGCTTTCCTGCTATCTCTGGGCAAAAGGAGGGAAGTTCTGCTGCTGGTGACACAGCTACAGAGTCCCTTGATTAAAGCTTTCAGCCAGCCTGGGGTTAATCACCGTGAGATCTGGTGATTAACAGGCTGTTTTCGGAGAAAGCACCTAGTATCTTGCTCCCAACTGCTTCCCTTGGGGAGAGACTCCAGAGTCGGGAGGGGTTGGGTTTTGCAGCCCTGAAATGGAAACAGCCCAAGTGCAGGAAGGTAGTCACCACTCGCTGTGCTGGTGACACAGCCTGCTCTGGGCATGCGCCCAAAATAATAAAGGATTTCCACTGCTTACCTATTTTCTTGTCTCTGCCTCTCCCTGGCATTGGAAACACTACAAATCTCTCTGCTTTGTGCAGCTTAAAATTTTAAAAAGGGTAGGCTGCCTGTTAAAGCAAATCGCTTCCAAATAAAATCAGAACTTTTAATACATTACTGTCTTACCGCTTCAACCTAAAGCAATTACTGAAATCTGCAAGTGTCATTCTGTTTTCTCCCATGAGGTTCCCTCTCTGATGCAGAGTGGCAGCTGAAGGGGGCATTACCAGGAACAAAAAGAGGGGGCTGGTGGCAGGCTCAGATGTTCAATGCGTTTCCGAAAGGAGGAAGGTTTGGGGGTTCATCTGTAAGAGACTATTCTGGGCTCAGGAGAGCATAAGAACATTTATTGAGCGCTGGGTGCTAAGTGCTTCACATCAATGATCTTAGTGAATACTAAATAACCACCCCTGATGACTCTACTTATTCCCATTTCACAGATGCGGAAGCTGTGACCCTGCTAGGACATGAACTGTCTAGCGAACACTTTTACTACCCTACAGTGCCTCTGAGGGAAATGCTCTTATCCACCTCCCCTCTGAAGTGAGGGTGATTTTTACAAGGAGCCCATGTGATCGCGTCACTTCCCTATTTAAACTCTTCCATGACTGGCTCCCCACTTGTACCAAAACTTCTTACCACCATTGGAAGCCTCTTCATGATGTCGCCCCTCTGTTTTTCTAGCCTCTGTTCTCTTCCTTGCTCCAACTGCTCAGGGTGTTGTTCAAATATGCCAAGCGCTTTGGTTTCGGAAGTTTTGCCCAATCTCTTCCCTCTGCCTAAAATATGCCTTCCCCTCCTCCATTTCCCTGACTTTCTCATCCTTCAGTGTTCAGCAAAATGTGCTTTCCTCTGAGGGACCTTCCACCACTGGCTTCCTGAGCAGGGACAGCCAACATGGGAGCCACAGTGAGATGTGACCACTTACACGCTGAATGTGGCCAGTCTGATGTGAGGTGTAAGTGTGGAAAACGTGCTGGAGTTTGAAGACAAAATACAAGAAAAAGAATGCACAGTGTACAGGTAATAGTGTTTTATGTTGGTTACATGTTGAAATGAGAATACTTCAGGTATGTTGGGGTAAGTAAAAATATATTATTAGAATTACTTTCACTCCTTTGTTTTTACCTTTTCAAATGTGGCTACTAGGAAATTTTAAATTATTAAATATGTACAGATTCCTATTTCTACTGGATAGTGATGTCATACGCTCTGCAATTCCCTTTGGTAACACACATTACAGGGGGAATTCCTTGGTTACTATCTGACTCTTTACCAGACTCTAAGACCTAAGAGGGAGGAGCACATTTGTCTTAATCCCTCTGGTATGGCCTGGTACCCAATGCCTGGCATGGTTACAAGGACTTGTTGAAACGGTAAAGACCAATTAAAGATGGGGATCAGTTGGGAAAATACTATCTCCATTAGCACAAAATGTGAACTCGGGCCTTTAATCTTCAAAAGAAAGAGCAGATGGTAGGTTTGAATTTGGGCTACAATAATGTAAAAATATGTTAACAGAGGTTTTTGAGATCTGTTGCATGGCACTGTGACTGTAGTTAATAATAATGTGTTGTATATTCCAAAATTACTAAGAGAGTAAATTTCAAAGGTCTCATCACAAAAGATGATAAGTGAGGTGATAGAGATGTTAGTTAGCTTGATTTAATAATTACACATTGTACACATGCATCAAAACATCTCATTGTACACTGTAAATTTATATAATTATTATTCACCAATTAGAGAAACCTCTTTGAAAAACTGCAAAGCACCATTAGAACAACATATTGCCAGAGATACGAATGAGGCAAATCAACTTTCTCTTATTTATAACATAAGGGACATTTGTTGAGAGCGCACTGTGCTGTGTGAACTTGATACATATGTTCCTATTTAACCCCCATGAGAAGCCGGGCATGGTGACTCACACCTGTAATCCCAGCACTCTATGAGGCCGAGGCGGGAGGATTGCTAGAGCTCAGGAGTTTGAGACCAGCCTGAACAAGGGTGAGACCTGTCTCTACTAGAATAGAAAAACTATCTGGGCATCATGGTGGGTGCCTGTACTCCCAGCTCCTTGGGAGGCTGGGGCAGGAAGAGTCACTTGAGACCAGGAATTTGAGATTGCTGTGAGCTATGATGACACTACTGTATTCTAGCCAGGGTGACAGAGTGAGACTGTCCCCCCCCCCCAATTTTTTTTTTTTTCAATTAAGAAATACAAAAATAGGCTGGGCATAGTGGCTCATGCTTATAATTCTAGCACCATGGGAGGCTGAGACATGAGGATTGCTTGAGCTCAGGGATTCAAGACCAACCTGAGCAAGAGCCTGTTTCTACTAAAAATAGAAAAATTAGCCAGAGGTCATGGTGAATGCCTATAGTCCCAGTTACTCAGGAGGCTGAGGCAGGAGGATCACTTGAACCCAGGAGTTTGAGGTTGCTGTGAGCTATGATGCCACGCACTCTACCAAGAGCAACAAAGTGAGACTTTGTCTCAAAAACAAACAAAAAAATCCCCACATGAAATCAGGAGGTAGGTACTATTATTATCAACCCATTTTTCATGCAATGAACCCAGTCTTAGAAAGGTTAGGGAACTAGCCCGAGGCCACATGACTGAGAAGTGGCAGAGCCAGCGGGTGAACTTTGGCATTCTGTCTCCACATTCCTGCTACATGTTGCCAAAATATGGGTTCTGCAGAAAAAGTAAAGAGAATGTCTGCCTGTAAGCAGAGGATCTACCTTAACTCCTCAAATTATTTATTATTCACAAGACTTAATAATAAGTAAAATAAACAAAAAATCGAATAGTATGGAAGTCCCTTCCCACCACTTCTCTTCAACATCATACTGGAAGTCCTACCTTGTGCAACAAGACAAGAAAAATAAATAAAAAGTACCCAAGTTGGAGAGAAAGAAATTGAGCTGTCTTACTTTGCAGATGACATGTTTGTGTATAGAAAATTCCAAAGAGTTCCTGGAACTAATAAGCAAGGATAGCAAGGTCATCGTATATATAAGGTCATGTATAAATATCAATTAATTTTCTCTATGCCAGCAACAATCAATTTCAATTTGACATTAAAAGTGCCTCTTGAATTGCACAAGAAAATGAAGTGTTCAGGGGTTACAACCAAATATGGAACAGGTATATATGAAGAAAACAAAAAGCATTGATAAAAGAGATCAAAGATGGTCTAAATAAATGGAGAACTACTCCATGTTCATGGATTATAAGACCGGATATTGTAAGGTGTCAAATCTTCTTGATTTGACCTGTAGGCTCATTGAATCCCAATCAAAATCCCAACAAGCTATTTTGTAGACACAGACAAAGTGATTCTACGATTTATGGAAAGGTAAAGGATGTAGACCAGCCAACAGGAGCACAGCACAGTGAGAGGACTCCCACTATCCAACGTCAAGATTTACAACAAAGCTACAGTAATCAAGACAGTGAAATACTAATGAAAGAACAGACACAAAGATCAATGGAACCGGACAGAAGACTCATAAATAGACCATATATGTGTAAACAGAGTCAACTGATCTTTTACAAAGGATCAAAAAGACAATTTAGAGAAAAGATTTTTTTTTTCAGCAAATGGAGCTGGAAAAACTGGATGCCCAGATGCCAAAAGATGAACCTAAATGTGCAGAACTTATACAATACACATATACCCCCCTCTACCTCAAAATCGATTATATACCTACAATGTAAAAAAGAAAACTATACAATTTCTGAAAGAAAACATAGAAAAAAAATCTAAATGACCCTTAGTTTGGTGATAAGTTCTTAGATATAGCTCTAAAAACATAATCCATGAAAGAAAAAAATAGGTGCTGGATTTTATTAAAATTAAAAACCTCTCTGTGGACAATGGAGTGGACTGCAAAACACATATCTGAGAAAAGGATCTGTATTCCAAACACACAGAGGATTTTGAGAACCTTGAGAAAGTAACTCAATGTTTAAAATGGGCAAAAGACACCTCAACAAAGAAGACAAATGGATCACAAACACAGCAGAACCTCCAGAGGTGAGCGCCTCCCGGTGCAGACCAACTCCTTAGGCTGACTTGATTTTCATACCCTGGACGTGCACCAGAGGCAGCATCAGAACAGGAGGCCTAGTTCCTTATGTTGACCAGGTTGTTACAGTCCCTTGGGTGGTCAACTTACAGAGGTTCCACTGTATTAAATAGTGTATAAAAAATACTCCATGTCATTTGTCATTAGGGAAATAAAAATCATACCAAGAATGAGATAACGCTACATACCTATTAGGAAGGCTTTTCCAAAGCCCGGCAACATCAATTGCTGATGAGGGGGCAGAACCAAATAACTACCATTCATTGTTGTGGGAAAGTTAAATGATGCCGCCACTTGTTGTGGAACACGATTCGGGAGGCTCTTAGAAAACTAACGATAGTGTCACCTTACAATTCAGTAATTGTACTCCTTATTATTTACCCAACTGGTCTGAAAACTTATGTCCATAAAAAAAAATCTGCCCACAAATATTTATAGTGGTTTTATTCATAATTGCCAAAAATGGAAGCATACAAGATATCTTTCAACAGGAGAATAAACAAACTATGTTACGTTCATACAACGGAACACTACTCAGGGGTAAAAGAAAGGAACTGTGAAGCGATGCAAGAACAGAATCTAAAATGCATATTTCTAAGTGAAATTCTGAAAAAGCTACATACGTTTCATGTCATTTGTATGACATTCTGCAAAAGGCAAAACTAGAGGAACAGTAAATAAACGAGTGGTTTCCATGGCTTCAGAGAAGGAGGAGGGTTGCATAGGTAGAGCACAGGGAATTTTTTAGGGAAATAAAACTATTCTTTATTATGCTATTATGCTGTAAAGTAGACACTATGCATTTGATAAACCCGTGGAACTTTACAACACAAGGAACAAAACTTAAATATGCAAATTTTAACAAACCGAGAGGTTAAGAAATCCCAGGATGGATTTGAGACTTCAACGAAAAGAAAGGAAGACTCTATAAATGCATGAAATAATCTCACTGCAAGGAGTTACAGGGCAGGGGGAGGTGGGGAAGGTGCTGACATGACCTTGGAAATGAGTGAAGGATGAAAGACTAAAAGCAGGGACTCTGCGTTCTATGCTAGTTGACAAACTTGTTTCCCGCAGGGTCCAGGCAAACAATCTGAAACCACTTTAAATGTACACTGCAATTATATAAATAAATCCATGACAGATGGTGTGAGTCAAATTTCTCACTGTTGGAGTGGGGGTGGGGGTACAGAGAAGAAAGCAGGAAAGGGCTAGAGTGATTCATGTGGGAGCAGATCAGAGTTGGAGAAGTCGGTATGGGCTCCCTTAGCCAAAGATAGATATAGATGGGGACGTAGAAATAGACACAGACAGGGTTAGAGGTACAGAGAGGGGTGTGGCTAGTGAGCACACATATGTTCTCTCGCTTTGTCACTCGACAGGCCTTAAGACGTAGCAACAAGTTCATCTAGCACCCAGATCTGGGTTTCTAATACAATTCTTTAATAAAAGGAACCAAGGAGCTTTGGCAAAACAGCTAACTCTGAGACTGGGACAGAGAATATACAGGATCTAGTTGTGCCACAGGCAAGGCAGCGCTCAAAAACCCCAAACCAAACAAAATGACAGGAGCGTGAGTTACTGGTGTCACGGAAAGAGCTCAAAGCACCAGTGCCGAAACAATTTGAGCAGTAAAGATGGATGGTAGTTTTCGACTGTAACCCAGAATATAAAATACACACCTATGAGTACACAGTGATATAAATAAATAACTGAACAAATAAATAACATAGGAGAAGAGACAAACTCCCCCCCACCACCACCCCCGGGCAGAAGAACTGCAAATAATCCATATTGCTCTCTTGACAGATACGCTGTCCTGGAGCTGGAGCATAACTCCCCACTCCTCAAGTGTGGACAGAATGTGTTCTCCCTCTGATATGATGACAATGTGTCCCTCTGTGGTCTCCTCCTCAAAACTCATCACTCCAGTCGAACCCTGAGAAAAACATCAGACAAATGAGGGACAGTCTACGAAATACCTGACCGGTATCCTCAACTGTCAAGGTCATCCAAAACAAGGTTAATTAAGTCTGAGAAACTGACAGCCAAAAAGAGCCTAAGGAGACAGAATGATGAATTCCTGGGACGCAAAATATACATTAGGAAAAAAGGAAGGAAATCTGAATAAATTATGGACTTCAGTTGTGACGACAAATCAATATTAGTTCATTAAAATGTTGAAAGAAAAAATCGTCAATCCATAACTCTCTACCCAGTGAAAATGTCCTTGTAAATGAAGATAAAATAAAGATAGTCTCAGGGGAAGAAAAATTTAGTAAAATTTATAGTCATCCCAACTGTTTTACATGAATTTCTTTAAAAAGTTCTTCATATAGAAGGAAAATAATGCCAGAGGGAAATTCAGAACATCAGGAATTTAGGAAGAACAACAGCAATATAACCAAAAATAATTCCAGAAATGGGAAGGGGATGGTATGAAAATTAACTTTGACAAAATAAAGATAGATGTTTCTTTAAAAAAAAGTTATTGTAGATCAAATTCATTCCCCAATAGGGTTGAGACAATATTAACCAATTTAAGGAATTCTTTTTAAAAACTTGACAAAGGAATGATATGAAACTATACACAGTATAAATTACATTTTCTTTCTATATGTATGTACTTATACATGTTTCTATACATTAAATATATAAACACAATAATCTCTGGGTAATGGTATTTATAAAAAGTTAGAAAAAAAATACTTTAATCCTAGCACTCTGGGAGATCAAGGCGGAGGATCATTTAAGCTCAGGAGTTCAAGACCTGATTGATGAGTGAGACCTTGTCTCTATGGAAAAATAGAAAAATTAGCCTGGTGCTGTGGTGAGTACCTGTAGTGCCAGCTACTAGGGAGGCTGAGACAGGAGGATGACTTGAGCCCAAGAGTTTTGAGGTTGTTTTGCTAGGTTGTTATGCTGATGCCATAGCACTCTACCCTGGGCCACAGAGTGAGACTTGGTCTAAAAAAATACTTTTAAGTTTCCAAACATTCAACATAAGAAGTATTATATATGTGATCAGGAAAAAATAACCATTGTTTTTGAAAAATACACGGTCTTGCTAGACTTCATTTTAGACTCTTGGCAGAAACACCTCCTTTTAAGCACACAATATAAAGCTTCAATGATTCATCTGAATGTAAATTTGGCTCCTGAATTTTAAAAGGCTAAAAATGTAGGTTAAAAAAAAAAAGAGTTCCTGTAATATTCTAGGGAAAAAGGGATTGCGTATGTCACATAGTAGTGTTTCAGCACCCACATCTAAGGAGCTGAAAAGACTTACGATCCAACCTTGTTCATCTCCACATCATACATGTTAAGAAGACAGTGAAAAAGAAATTATGATTCTGATTGAATGGAATGCGTGGACTGTCTAAAGCACAATGCTTATTGCAATCAAAGCTATTGCAAATGTGATGTCAACATCATTTTCATAAGTGCATCTGTCCGATTTCTTTATAAACAAGGGATGAAGACTAGCCCAAAATGAGATATTGATTGCATTATGATGTTATCTGAGTACTTGGGATGAAGGGGGCTGGTTTTTCCACAGTCAGCTGTGTGTGCATCATGGGGGAAAAGCAGTCAACAGTTACCATCTCTCACCGTGCCCGCTTCTTTTATGCACAGACCCCCCCCCTCTCCAGAGCTGAGTTCACAGTGGAATCTTACCCACAGTGGCTCAGAGTCCTTCCCCAAGGTTTTTTCACTGTAGCTGCTGGGGAAGAACCGTGAACAGTTTGTGGTCACAGTTCTAGGCTTAGGGAGAAGCAATATGAAATAGAGCCCTCGTCTCCTGTTAGCCCCAGGCCAGCCTCACACCTGCACTTCCTGGGGAATGGGGAGGTGAGCCTCTCTCATTTGCTTTTAAGGTGATTTTAAGGTTTCTGCTACTTGTTAACTTAGATGTCTCAAGTTATATAGTAACTTAGTAACTCACTATTCTTGTGAAGAGGGTGACTATTGGGTGAATGGGTGAAAAGGGAAACATTCTTGTCTCATAAATCTTTTAGGTGACATGGCTCTTACAAGGCATATTTTGGTATTTTGGCACTTACCTCCATTCTCTCCCAGTAGCACATTCTGAAATAATTACCTGTTCACCTATCTCCCCCACCATTAGGCAGTTTTCTCTTTGAAGTCGCTAATTCATTTTATTGGACTTTGTATCTCTGGAACCAAAGTACAGAGTCTGCGCAGCAGACAGCAGATGTGGGAGGCCGAGCCAGGCAGATTGCATGAGCTCAGGAGCTGGAGTTCAAGACCAGCTTGAGCAAGAGCAAGATCCTGTAAACGGAAAAACTAGCTGGGCATAGTCGTGCCTGCCTATAGTCTCAGCCACTCTGGAGGCTGAAGCAAGAGGATTGCTTAAGCCTAAGTTCGAGTTTGCTGTGAGCTATGACACCACAGCTCTCTACCCAGGGCAACAGAGTAAAATTCTATCTCCCCCCCAAAAGTTAACTGATTGAAAAAGGATAAAATAAAATATGGTCATTTCTTCCTACTATCACAGACTTACCTCACTCTTCAAACTTTATTATGGAAATTTATAAGTAGACTAGACAATTAATTTATTCAAGAAAAAGGGGTTATTAACCCATTAATAGAAACTATAAAGAGAATGCTTAAACTCATTAAGAAAACAAATTATTTCAAGCAGGCCATATCCATTTAAAACCACTGATTCATATAGAAATAATTTGTGGGCTAAGTTACAATTAATATGTCTCTACCTATTCATTAAATTAGGTCCCTGAGGATGTCTATTAAGTAATACCATATTAGCCTGGTTCATTTACTATTTATACTTGAAATTCCATAAATCAACCATTTATTAATTTGAAAGGTGACACCTGAAGTCATGTGCAGAGTTTACTTATAAACAAATTCCCTTAAACCTACAAAATATAATAGAGGAGCAAAACCTAATAAAATTCTTGCCAATTTGTGCCTCCTTATTACATTTCTCTTAG
Organism: Arctocebus calabarensis; assembly: GCA_963573935.1. Taxonomy (NCBI): domain Eukaryota; kingdom Metazoa; phylum Chordata; class Mammalia; order Primates; family Lorisidae; genus Arctocebus; species Arctocebus calabarensis. The sequence continues at coordinate 45,181 of CAUYON010100460.1, read as the reverse complement.
ACACATTTTAATTTCATTCATGCCCCAGGCATGTGCTACTTGGTACAAATCCCCACCTCTATCTCATTATCACTTTCTAATCTACTGTTTATTATCATTAGCTATTGAATGGACATAGGTATGATACCAAAATCTAATTACACCTCGTTCCTGAATACTGTCTAGTACAGTGACATTCAAACGAGGTCTCCAAACCCACTCTCACTTCAGCCTTCCCTTTCTTACTTGATGGCGGCCACATCCTTCCACCTGTTCAGTCCAAAATCCTTGAAGTCGGCGGCGCCTGTGGCTCAGTGAGTAGGGCGCTGGCCCCATGTACGGAGGGTGGCGAGTTCAAACTCGACCCCAGCCAAATTGCAATTAAAAAATAAATAAATAAAATAAATAAAACAAAATCCTTGAAGTCATCCTTGAGGACTTCCTCTCTCACCTCATTATTTAACTCACCAGAAAATCCTAGAGCCTCTATTTTTAAAATCCATTCAGAATGTAACACTTCCCACCACCTCCACTGTGACTACACCATCCCTTCTAGCTTTCCATGAAGTATCACACCAGTTTCCTGGAAGTCAAAGAATTTAGTAACATTGCTATTTAAAATTACTTCCATTCCCATCTTATTTATGTGACAGAGTTTTCCCAATGCTTACCTACATAAACTCAAGAAGAAGAATAAAATTGATGCTAAACTGCTATTTCATACAGGTACACTAATCCATTTTTAAAAAAGATATCAAGTCACTCAGAGATGCATCCTCAATAACAATTTTTAAGTGTTTAATAAAGTTTTTACAGCTTTATAAAGTATTTATTTTGTTTTAATAATTATGTACAAATACTGTCATGACTTAATCTGGACAAACTTTCAATAAAGACTTGTCACAGGAAATTTTAAAATACTAAGATTTAAATTTATATACATATTTTTGATATATGCTAAGTATAAAGGGGGTGATTCATAGAGACTTTCAATCATAAAAATACATTACAACATGAAGCTACCATATTGTTCCTGGACAGCCCACATTTGGACAGTTAACATGAATGAAAAATAATCCTCTATTTTATTTAAGACCTATTATGTTTGAGTTTTTGTTGTTGTGGCTAAACCTCTATATTAACTAATATACTGATGCAATGAAAAAGGCATCTGGTCTGGAATAAAAAAAAACATTCTAATAGGATAAAATGTTATATGTAAAATAGAATTGGAATATGATTTAAACAAGAAAAAGAAATACTATGACATTACCAACTATTATTAAAGAGCTTGTTCATATATTTTTTATTTTTTTGCAGGTTTTAGCCAGGGCTGGGTTTGAACCCACCACCTCCAGCATATGGGGCCAGTGCCCTACTCACTGAGCCACAGGTGCTGCCCCAGTTCATATATTTTTTAAATGGCAACAAGTTATTTCTCACAATGCTTCACTTTGCTCTAATATTCAGTAAGTATTCTAAAAACTTGCTGATTCATAGGCTCAGTCTTTTGGAAAATTTGTTTAATGTGCAAGATTAGAACTCAGTTATCTCTGTGGACTTGTAGACCAGACAGTCCTGCATTCAGGAAAATCATACATCAACATGATAAAAGAGAAGACTGTATATGTGCATATGAATTGACGAATGAATAAATTAACTGTATATTTTGGGTAATTTGAAGTTCCTCAAGTATCAGGCATCTTACCAAAAAAAATGACATTTACTATGAACATTTCCATGTTCATCCAAATATCTTGTATGAACTAAAATTTCAGGATAAAGCAGAAACACAGGAATGACCACCAGGGGGAGCCCACGCGTTTTTCTGAATACACCAGACACCCAAGGGAAGAAGGAAGAAAACACGGAAAACATCAAGCTGGAAGTGGTGGTGGGAGCATTCCCTGTTTCCGTCATTGTAAGAGAATTATTGAAGGACAGGACTATTTTTCCGTCTATGTTACAAATTCCTTTACTAGGCAGCTGTAGGTTGCAATGCTTTGATATTTATAAAAGGAGGATTGGTAGAACATAATACTTGAAAACCTCACATACCCTAAAACTAGAAGGTCCTGTGCTGCGGTAACATCCATGTTCTCCACTGCGCCCCGAGTAAGCCAGGTGCCTTCCCAGCTCATCTTGTTCCTTCTCTCACTCTCTATTCTGGCCCATCGTTGTGGGGACTTTGGAGGAAAGATTAGGCTACCGAGTAACAGCACACTGGAGGTTCTTAGTGTGACTTGGGAAATTTTCCTTCTCCTGTCTTAGCCAATTATAAGACACTAAGATGAATGACTTTCCATTTGCCATCTGAAGCCTTTCCAGAACTGAGAACCGGACCACATCCTAACAGGATGCAGGAAGGCCTCTATAACCTTTCCAGACCCAATCTCCCCGGAAACCAGAACCCACAGGCCAACTTCATCATCCCTTCAAGTTAGAAAAATGTCCTGGGACTGGGGCTGTATAGACCAGGGTGCAATCCTGTTAGGATAAAGTTCCAGAGAAGCGTAAGATGCTGTTTTATTTGAGAGCAGTGTCAGGTTTTAGAACTTGCCCCAGGCTTTATCTAATCAATCCTGTCAGTATCTCCAGTTACTAAGTGTCAGGGATGGAAACTGATAAACACCTACTTGTGGGGACAAGGACTATAACAAAGGCTGAGTACTGAACTCAGTCACAGGAAAGTCTTCTGAGACAGCAAGAAAATTATTCCTTCGCCTTAAACTACTATTGAGTGAAAAGCATGACGGAAGTGAATCCAACGCCTTGGAACTTGCTTTACCCAGTGTTTTCACGGTATGTTTTCCGACGTCTCTTTTTCATGCCTGGATAGGGTAATCATGTATCATGTATGCAAATAAATTAGCACTAGAATCTTGAATTCTGCAAGGTTAGGTCCTCAGCTGAATGCTGCTATATTTAATATGCTTATTAATACTTGGCTATGGAATAAAAAGCATTCTTTACCAAATTTAACGATGATGACGATGATGCCCAATTGAGTGGAGGTGGCTGGCAGTTAGGAGAACTAGATTGAAATTTAACATGACCTTGACAAACAAAAGGGAACAGGGAGCAAAATTCAATAGAAAGCTTTGCAAAGTAATTCACACAAAAGAGGGGAGAGAACACAAAGGGAGACAACAGAAAGGAGGGAGCATTGACTGGGCAATTATCACAGAAAAGGAGCCGGAGGTCAGAGTGAACAATAGGCTTCCAAAGCACCAGCAACCTAGTTCTGTCATTTTAAAAAAGAAGGCGCAATTTGGGGATGTACAAATAGGAGAACGCTCAGCTAATTACCCCTCCAGATTCAAAATAGATCAAGCTTAGAGGAAGGGAGTTGTTTTGGGGGGACCTGAAATGCCTGTAGCTTGGAAGCCACCTTTTGATAACTTTGAGAGAGATCCTTAGAAAGTACGGTGCCTAAAATAATTAGTATTTGATTTTTAGATCTGGTGAAGCTAGCCTCTAAAGAGAAAGTTCTGGTACTCTTTTTCTTGATTCATACAATGCTCTTAGCCAGGAATAGACTTTCCTTTCTACCTGGGTAACACCCACCTTAGCACACACACAGGCATTTCTTCCTCTGTACATGCAGAGAACTGCACAGGCCCACATGTGTGTCCACAGGCCGATCCTGGAGCTGGCCCCGGCTGAGCCCTCTGCACGCAGTATCTCATTAATGCTCTCGGAAACCCACTGAGGCACGACATTACCATTATGCTTATTCTTTAGATGAGGAAACAAAGGAGTAAGGAGGTGAAGTAACTTGTTCACATGGTTGGTAATTAGCAGAGCTAGGAATTTAACTTAAGCCTGAAGAGCTCCTAAGCCCACGTCCTAAGGCCGCAGTACCCTAACTACACGCCCACCCACAATACTTCCTTGTACTTATCCATTCCCATGTCTGCCTCTGTCTCTGGACTGCAACTCCCTGAAGGAATGCACCAGGTTTTATTTATTTTCATAGGGGCCTGAGATTGACCAATAAATGTCAGTTAAATTAAAGGTTTTCAGGCAAGTGAATGGAATAGTCTATGGGTGATTCTGAGTCATTCTTTGTCCAAAGGAAAACAGAAAATAAAACTAAACTGAAGAGGATGTAAACATTTATAAAAACGGACATTAAGAACTCTGAAAAATTTTGTACCATATTACTAAAGATGATTTGACAATTTTATTTTGTAAATTTTTTTAAAACAAAAATATGTCGATATATATTTATGTATGCATAAATACACACGTATGTGTCTGTATGTGTATGTCTACATGTACGTTTATTTATCTATCCTCTGTCTTCAATGTAATTCTACCTAAAGTTAAGGAGAATGACTACAGACTATTTTAATATCTATGGACTCGGGGGAACGTGCCTGAAAAGAATGGAAAAGAATCCAATTTCTAAATGACATGTCAACACTAGATTAATTTATGCAATCTGAGAACATTACAATTTTCTCTCCTAACCATAAGACGTAGTTTGTAAACAATTCATTCTCAGTTTCTCAAAACAGGAACAATAAAAATTCAAATACATCAAACGCAAGTGATACTATTTTATTCTCACCGTCAACTGGGATAACGTGCTAGCAGCCCGAAGTAACTGGGGATGAAGATCATTATGCTCAGTACAGGATAAAATATTTTGAAGACAGCATATACTTGCCTACCACTTTGGAATCAGCAACAGAGTATTAGCACTACTGAGACTTGACATGCCTCCCCCGCTGCTGAAGATGGGACAAGGGGGGACAAATTCCCAGCAGCAGAGCCCATACTCAGCTATCTCATCAGTTTTTAAAGTCAGACCAAGAAAAATCTCTCTATTGGCCAGAGAGATAGGGCAATCTTACTGTTTTTTTAAACCATCAAAACACTGCCCAGGTTCTTTGGGACCGCTTGCCCACGTCAAATTCTGAGTACTGAAAAGGCTGAGTGAACACACTCAACGCAGGGATATGTGGGATCTATCAATCCCAGACAAGCATGGGAAATTTTCAAAGTTCAGTTTTACAAAAGAGTTAAAATTACAAAGTAACCAAACTTAGAACCTTAAAAAACAATTCATCAAATGTTATTATACAAATAGCTCTAAAATATAACAATGTGCCACCACCCCAGCACAGCCCAGTACACGTCCTTTCCACAGGCAAACTCACGGCAAGCAGGTCCCAGGAACAAGGTCGAGGGCGTTCACATGCAACCGACGCTGACAACAGCCTAGGAACGAGGTCGAGCACGTTCACATGCAACCAATGCCGACAACAGAAGAAGGAGCAGGGCTTTGGAGTGTGACCTACGATTCCTATTTGCTATTTATGTGGAGGACAGCTAGGCATCGTCTTAAAAATTCAGTCAATATACTACTGTAGAAGCTAGAGAGAGACGGTACATTTAGTTGTCATAGCAAAGCAGAGGAACAGATGGAATGAAAAACAGAAAGAACTTCAGCAAGGACATTCTGCCCCACCAAACACGTAACTCACAAATACAAAAACAAACATTTCTTCAGAGACGGGAGAGCTGAAGTTGTCCTTGGCACCTAAGGCACTAAGTCACTGGTGTTTTTTAGGAGGTGGAGCAAAGTAAGTAAGTTTTAACTCACTGGGCTATGCTTTCTAGTCGGCCAGCTAACAAAATGAGTATTTGCACATTACACAACGTGCAGGATAGGCCAGCAGCCTGCTAAATCTAACCTTCACTTGGGCGATAAGCAATTTGTCCTTCAAAATCAGAACAAGCAGGCTCAGGAGTTTCTAAGACCACAGTATTTTGTCGTTTCACTCTCCTAAGAGCTTCTCATCCTTGGGTTTCAGAGTGACGACGACACTAGTCAAACCACTGGCATCCTAGAACAGAAGGAAAGAGCTTCCCAGAGCAAACCTGGGAACCCGGCCCAGGTGTCTTCATGGACGCCGGGCCTGCGTCAGTCCTGTTGTAAAGCAGAGTTTTAAAAACTGTGCTCTGTGGAAGACTGTGTGTTTGATTCTGTAGGTGTGCTAAAGCTGGAGTTGAAAGGATTTATCATGAGATGATCTTCGTTTTTTATGTTTTAAGTTTCTATGAGAATACACAATTTCCTGTTCCTTCATCTGGCCCAGAATTACATTGTCATAGCCAATCTGTAGGGGTAAAATAAGATGTCATAGCTTAGCTGGAACATATTCTCATTTGTTTTCTCTAACCTTGAAAAAGAGCAACAATAAAGAGAAATAAAAGGGACTGTATTCCTCCAAATCCCCCAAATTCCTAATATTTTGACCCTAATAGTTACTAGATTATTCTATTGTCCTCTCCTTAATGAGAATTTCCACAAACTCTGAAAGTTATTTCTGTACCAGTTACCATTGAAAACATTATGTCTTTATAATAATTTTGGAATATTATTTTCATATAAATGACCCATGATTTTAAAAACTTGGAGAAACTCCTGCTTTAAGTTATCTCCTTAACACAAGACCTGCCAGCAGTTTGAAAGGACTCTGAGGCTCACTCATCACTAATAGCTAGCATGAGTTCTAGAAAGTGGGAAACAGCTGTGAGCTGTGATTCAGTGATTTATATGGGGAAATCACTCTCCAGGATTTAGCAAAAAGCTTGTTAGTCAGACTATCCCCAGGATAACTACCTGACTAACGAGGACTTTAAATGATCTGTTTGGAAACGAGATGTTCGTGAACAGACTCAAGGGGATTATTTTGTTGATCTTCTCGAGTCTATCTCTCTGGCTCCTTCCACACAGAAGAAGGAAGGTACAGCCTTCTAAAACTGCGGAGTCCCACAGCAGTTGCCCTCTCAAAAGGATAGAGCACAATAAATTACAAACTCTACATAAGTAGCAAAAAACTCAAGACAAGCCCATTCTTTAAAAGGGCAACCGCAACATCCCGCATTCACCATTCAAGCTTTCTTGTAGCTGTGATTTTTAACTTCATGGTTAAACACGGTCAGTTAGGTAGAGCAGAAAACAGGAGAGGGAAAAACATACAAACTCGAACAGATCACAGTGAAGAATTTCTTGATAAAATCAACAGCCCCAAACAATCACAGCCCTACCAAATAATCTATTTGCTTTATTGGCTCCAGGGTTGTATTTCTGGTGTCTTCCTTAATTATTTTATGGGTCCCTGTGGCCTGTGTCACCTAATGTTAAATGATGTCCTTATCAATTGTGGAAGCAGCAGACAAAATAATCCAGCAAGTAACTGTTAGTCCGTTTGTTTCTGTGAGAGCACAATTTATGAAAACAAAGTTCGTGTGCAAGGCAAGGCTGAATCCGAATAAAATCTAGCTGGCCAGGCAGCTACAAACACTACATGTTGATGTCTGTATAGTTGGTTTAAAAGTCATACACAGTGAGTAACAAAACTATGAGGAAAAGCTGGAAAGGAGAATACACTGTTTCCACAAAAAAAAAATCTGTGAAACAGTTGAATTGCTTTTATTTTGGTCTACAGGCATATTATCGTTATTTAGAGACATAAGGGAATATAATATTGTCTGACATGTATTTAAAGAAGGTAAAGGATAAAAGAAATCATCATAACACAACTTGCCTCTTACAAAGGAAAAAATTTCAATTAACACCACTTTAAGGCTCTCAGGCTCCTTTTTATGTTTCTAGAGCTTCAACTCAGCGCATGAGCGTCTTTCATCTCTGTTGCTGCACTTTGAAGCCATTGGGAAGCTTTCTCCATAACACCTGGTGCGGATGCATCCACTCTGTTTGCTAACAGAGAGCTAAAGTGAGCTTCTGTCTTTGCTGGAGAATGTGACCTAGAATAGCCCGAAGAAATGCAAATATGCATATACTGCTAAGCTGCGGGAGACCGGCCTGGACAGTCCCCCCTAAACTTTCGACATGTGAACAGCCCATTGTATCTGACAAACTCCTTGTTCTGCAAACTTCAAATTACTATTCTGTGACAAAGTGAGCTACATGGTGACAGCTGTCCGGCCCTCTGCTTGAGCCTTGTGCCTGCCGTCCCTCTGTAGGGGATCCACCAGAAAGGTCAGTGAGTGCCTGAGAGGACGCAGCTTCCTTTTGAAGCCTAGAACATTTCAGTCCTCCCAGGGCGCGGACATTCTGTGTGTGCCCCCACATCACTGATAGGCCCTTGATGGGAAGTACAAGGCCCTCTTATCATCATCATTTGGCTAATGATTTGTGTAGGATTTGTTGTGGCACAGATGATTTGGGACATCTGTGTCCAGAATGGTAGCAGAATCCAATTGTTACTTTAGATTCAAGAGCCTATTGCTTTAGAATCGTTATAAGCCTGATTATTGAGAGTTTTACTCAACACACACACACAAAGTTTTAAAAGCAAAAGATCAATGGTAAGGTTCATTGAAGAAAGGTGCCTGAAGGCAAAAGAACAGTTGTTTTTAAAAGGCTAAGACATTTTTTGGAGGTGAAAAGATAGCTAGGCAATGATAGAAGGCTCTAGAAAATAATAATTACAATGATAGTCCTAACACTTGCCAACTTTTGCTGTACTTCTCTCTATGCTTTCCACAGATTATCTCATTCAGTATTCTTAATTTCCTTTTAAGGTAATCATGTCTAACATTTTGTAAAAGATGAGACAGTACACTGAGAAGAATCCAGTACCTTGTGCGAGGCCCCACGGCTAGGAACTGAAATGTTTTGCTGAACCAAACAAAGTGAAATTTTAGTGAGATGTTTGAAGTGACATTGCTAAGTCTTGAACCCAAATTTGCAAGTGACAGAGCAGTGAGCTAGAATCTGCAAATAGTCCTTTAAAACCAACATTACGAAAAGAGGAAGACTGAAAGAAAGTTAGGGCCAGGTCCCTGAAAAGAGATACAGAAATAATCTAAGTATAATTCAGACAGTGTATCTTCCCACAGACACAGGATCTGAAATAGAGAAAGGGACTGGTGACAATTCTGTAACACTGTCACCTGGTATAATCATCAAGGAACACAGGTACGAGGTGTTACCCCTAAGAGCCAGCCAAGCACAGCATCAGATTAACCTTTCCACATTGCTCCCTAAATCTAGATTCCAGTCTATAGAATTGATATTATTATTATTTGCATATAAAAATAGGGCCCCGACTCACTACCCCCCTTAGAATGCATGCTTGGCACTGTTAGTGAAAGCTTTGTCCTGAACCTTTTGCTCTTTTACAGGAAGAATACAATTTTGCAGAAACAATGATAGCAGTTCATTATTTTTGGTTTCCAAAGAGAAATGGTGACTTCAGTGCACTTGTATATAATTAGGTGAATTCATCAACTGGCCTTGAATTTTATAGTTTGCACTCCTATTAAGGAAAATCAACAAGTTTTGTGTATGCTGTTAGGCTAATCATTTGTTCTATGGCCATGTATGCACCGTGGGAAAAAGAAAACACTTAGCAACTCTACCATCTGCCCCTAGAATAACCTTTCTTCAAACTAGTTAATATTGCAGACATGTGATGACCATGTCAGCTCCATCAACCTTCTCCCCTTTATATTTCAAAGTGACTCGCCAAAGATGTCAGAATGAGATTAGAAAACTGTTTATTGCTCTGTTGAATGTGGATCAAGAGCTCTCTTTGCTGGCAGGGAGACCACAATTATTTTTTACCTTACAGTAGTTTTTGGAAGTTAGGCAGAGAGAGTGGCTACTCACGTTCTCCTTGTCAGGAAGCCCTAAAGGAGGAAAAAGAGACAAAGAGAATTAATACGATCCACCTGTAAAGTGAAACCAAAATCCTTTGCTGAACCAAACCAAGTAAAATTTTAGTGTTTCAATTTGTATTTCCATAAAAACTTACATAACGCTGCTCAGAAATATAAAACGAAATGTACATAATTAGGCTAAAATAAATCAATGAATCAGGAGCAGGGCTATGTGCCCAGACAACAAAACCCACCATGCTTATTCTGCTTCTTCGCCACGTGCTTTACCTTCCCAGCAGTGAAAACCCATCACTGGCTCGTTCACACTGTGTCAGGAACCAATTCCACTGACTTAGGCGCCAGGACGCTTGGCATTTTGAACAGACACGTCAACTCGTAAGTTTGACATACTGTACTTTCACACAGCAAACCACTTCACACTGCTCCCGTGATCTGAACGTGGGGGCAAGAAACACATAAAAGCCAGCGGAAAACAACTTCCACTGTGAGCAAAGCAAACTCCTCTGTCCTCCAAGTTAGGCCTGGGCATGGCAGTGGCTGTTTCGGGGGAATCTCAGTTTTCTTAGCTAAAAAGGTAATTATTATCCATGCGCTCATTTGTTCACTCATTTGCAAACCTTTAATGAGTATCTACTACAGTCAGCCCCATTTCGCTTCACTTCTTTTGAGTTGCTCCCCTGACAGCATGGTAAGGGTGATCATGCTGGAAGGCTCACAGCCAAGCAGAGAGTAGTGCCCCCAGCACAGCAGACACAGTGGCTTTACATTGAAGAGACAGAAGAACAGGTGGTTTCTGTGTGCAGCTTGCACCTTGCTTTATTTTATTATTTTTTTTAATTTTTATTAAATCATAATTATGTACATTAGTGCAATCATGGGGCACAATGTGCTGACTTCATATACAATCTGAAATATTTTCATTGAACTGTTAAACATAGCCTTCACGGCATTTTCTTAATCACTATATGAAGATATTTATAGTCTACGTTTAGTAAGTTTCACCAGTACCCCTCTAAGATGCACCGTAGGTGTGATCCCACCAATCGCCCACCCTCCACCCATCCTCCCCCCTCCCCTCCCCTCCCTTGCCCTTTTCCCCATATTCTTGTGCTATAATTGGGTTTTAGCCTTCATATGAAAGCTATAAATTAGCTTCCCCTAAGGTTCCACATTAGGGCTGTGTACATTGACTATTTTTTCTTCCATTCTTGAGATACTTTGCTAAGAAGAATATGTTCCAGCTCCAACCATGTAAACATGAAAGAGGTAAAATCTCCATCTTTCTTTAAGGCTTGCACCTTGCTTTAAATCAGTGGGGAAGCATGAGGTGTTTAGCAATGTGAAAATACAGTACATCCAAATTCTGAGTAAACAGGACTTTCTGATTACCCAGGGGCCACACAGGATTTACAATATTAGTACTAACAGAACTGAGTGCCCATCCTAATTGGCAACAGCACAGTACGCAGGAGGGGTAAGGATGGAAGAGTGTCTTTGGAGACATTCCCTCTTTAAAGCTTTGATCCCCAACGGAGACAGCCCCAGGACATAAAAGCTCAGTCGGGAAGCAGAGCACAGAGCTGTCCTCTGAGAGAGTATCAATAGCCATCTTTGCCATCACTACCCTGATCTGTCAGGAGAAGGAAGGATGGCCTGATGTCAGTGCTCTGAAACGCATCTTGAATCCATCCGTCCATCTATCCACCCATCTGTCCCGCCAACATCCATTGGAGAGAACTAGAGTTGACAGCATGAGGTGTGTGGGACGGAACAGAAGCTGGGAGGTGCAATAAGAAAAATACGCAATTGCCCAAGTCACCATATATATGAGTGGCTAGAAATTAGAGATCTGTAAAGAAATAATAATAGAAGAGTGATTTGAGGCCATGCAGGAATTTGATAGTTGGGCTAAGGTGTTAATAGTTTTGGAATTTCACCTTCCATGGAGGGCAATGGACAATCATAAAAAGTTCTGAATAATAGGAGAAGGGGAAGGAAACTATTCAAAACTAAAAGATACACTCTGGGAGGCCAAGGCCAGTGGATTGCCTGAGCTCAGGGGTTAGAGACCAGTTTGAGTATGAGCGAGACCTCGTCTCTAAAAAAATAGCTGGGCATTGTGGTGGATTCCTGTAGCCCCAGCTACATGGGAGCAGAGGCAGGAGGATCACTTGAGCCCAAGAGTTTGAGGTTGCTATGAGCCATGATACCACACACTCCACCAAGGGCAACAAAATGAGACTCTGTCTCAAAAAAAGGAAAAAAAACACTAAAACATATTTAAGACACAAACATTAGGTGCAATGGCCTTTGGGCTCCAATTTGGGCAATCAGTGATAATGACATCCAGCTAGGGAAACTTGAATATGGAACATGTGAAGGGTGTCACTAAGGAGACCACGGCAGTCATTAGGTGTGACAATGGTGCTGAGGTTATACATGGGAGAGTTTTTATTTTAGGCACCTGCTGGCTGGGCAGGGTGGCTCATGCCTAGAATCCTAGCACTCTGGGAGGCTTAGGTGGGAGGATTACTTGAGTCCAGGAGTCTGAGGTTGCAGTGAGCTATGCCGATTGCCATGGCACTCTAGCCTGGGTCTATCTCACTAAAAAATAAAATAAAACAAAACAAAGAAACCCTGCGTAAGTATTTGAGGTGAAAGGTATGTATGTGATTAGAAGGAGATAATGACAAAATGCTACTATTAAAAGACATATTAATTTATTAATAAAAATACATCATATTTAAGCATGAAAATGTTAATTAAATTGAAGTGTGAAAAATAGAGGTGTTAATGATGTACCAATCTTTCTACTTCCCATATATTTGAAGTTTTCCATTATAAAAAGTAAAAAAAAAAAATGCTGTGGCAATTAGGTATAGGTAGACCCAGGGTGAGACAGTGAAGGTTCAGAGCCAGCTGAGTCATCTCTGCCCTCCCCAGGGGGACAGGCTGTGAGTGCTGCAAAGTAGTGGGGGTGGGACACGTGGCTGGCTTCAGGGGTGGGGCTGAGGAGGAGGCGTCCGTGATGCTTGCAGTTTAGAGCTTGTGTACAACAGACCTTCTGGAGGCAGATGTGGTGTGGAGGGAGTCGGTATACTTTCCCTTACCGACATTTTGAGGTTGAGGGGCGGCAGGCCGCACAGGCAGAGACCCAGCAATTAGGCTGCCCGTTGGAGGAATCAAACAGAGGTTCTTGGCTTGCAAAGTAAATGTATCAATTGTAGGAAAGGAAGTAAAACATGGAGAAGAGAAAAACAGCCATGGCTACACTCTTAGCAAATATCTAAACTTTTGGGGGAGGGAAAGAAGTACCTAAGAAAGAGTCAAAGGAGTCAAAAATGCAATGGCTGGAGAGGCCTGAGACCAGTGTGGTCAGCGGAGCCCTGGGCGCTGTGGGAGGAGGGAGTCTGACCCGGGATGGTTTATTGGAGTCAGACAGGGTGGAGAATGGGAAGGACTGGGTCTTCCTCAGTGACTGAGGGTAAGAAAATGGTAGCCAACACCATCTGGGAGCTTCTTAAACACTTGACATGCTTTGATTCATCTAATCCTGCAAGGAAACTGATGCACACAGAGAAGAAATGCTTGCCTGAGGTCACACAGCTGGAAGACAGCACAGTTAGGATTGCAACTCAGGTCCTCTAACCAGCCAGTCATCCCAAGCTCAGCCCAGAGAGGAAACAAAACCAAGAACAGGGGAGGAAGAGAAAGAAAGACCTGTCTCTCCCAGGCCGCCACTCTGAAGGGGGCTACAGGGGAGAGGAGGCTGAGGCTGCACAGACAGTGGGAAACAGGGAAGGAACGTGAGGACGCTCACTCGCGATCATGGTCAAACAGGGAAAAAGATCAGCCACAGAGTGGCAAACCTGAGAGCTCAGAGAGTGGGAACTCTAGGAGACCAGAGAGGATCCGAAGATGTGTGGCCTGATGGCGCTGCCTGCTGCACCGTCTGCCCGCTGGGGCGCCACAGCTCTGAAGACCCGTCGTGGCACTACACGGGCGCTTAGCGAGGGGACTCACAGACGCACACAGCCGCGGCAGCAATGGGAACATGGCTGGTCTCTCATAAAAAGCCTGGATTTTTAGAATGGAATTGTTTTTTTTCCATTACGCAGGCCCAGGCCGGGTTCACACCTGCCACCCCTGCTGCACCGGGCCGGCACTCTAACCACCGAGCTGCAGGTACCCAGCTGAAATGAATGTCTTTAGTACCTACTGTCTACAACATGCCCTTTCGATACACACGTTCCAACTGAAATTACTACTACAGCTAAGCAAATTAATCTGTCAGTCACCCGTGTGTGGTAAAAGCACCTAAAACCTACAAAGGCCCGGAATTGGACGAGGCCATGACTCAAAGAGATTAAATAAAGGACCCACACTGCTTCTCTCCTCAGTCAAAATATGCAAATCAAAATACGCGAGAGGTGGGGCTCTCGGGTATCTAGAGTGACCGAGACAAATCCATTCATGAATCCCATTTTTAAAAGGGCACAAAAACACAGAAAGTGGATTCCACTGTAAGACGAAGCTATTCTGTTGGGGTGGAGGGAGGGTAATTGGTGGGGCCACACCTAGGTGCATCTTAGAAGGGTACAGGTGAAACTTACTAAATGCAGAATACAAATGTCCATACAATAACTAAGAAGATGCCATGAAGGCTATGTTAATCAGTTTGATGAAAATAGTTCAGATTGTATATGAAACCAGCACATTGTACCCTTTAATTACACTAATGTACACAGCTATGATTTAATAATAAAAAAAAAAAAGAAAGAAAGAAAAAGAAAGATGCAGCTATTCTGAGAAAGGATTCTGAGCGTGCAGAGGGCCCTGCTGGCACCAGAGCACACCTCCCTGTATCAGCTAAGACCACGAAATAATACCGGATTAACCATTTCTTTAAAAATGCATCTAGTGTGCTGGCAGGTTTGTTTATCCACAGAAGAGTCTGGAGACGCACTCCATCAAGCTGGTGTAGGACATATATATATATACTTTTTGTCACATGAAAACACACACCACGCGACAAATTTTTAGATACAAAATGTTCACATTTTCCACTTACTGTCATTGTTAGAGCCTGTTTCCATAACACCATAAGGAGGAGCCAGAAGTCCTGCCATGTACTGTCGATATTTCTGAAAGACAAGATTGCAAACTCAACACACAGATATTTACTCACTTCCAGCATCCATTTATTTACATGTTAAAAAGCAGAAATGCTGGGTGTCAGGAAGCATCTGAGCCTTGTATTTATAGGGCCCTGAAACGTGCAGTCTGGGGTCTCTGGTGTAAAATAAAGATGTGTGTTCTAAAGACGTCTTCCTGAGAAAGCCTGAATGTGCTCCCAGCCCACCTGGGGCAGGGGGTCTCTCCCAGCCTGCTCATTTATGAGTTTGCAGCTGACTGAATTGGGCAGGCTTTTCACCCTCCTCCACCACTGCTCCCCTCTCCACCCCTGCAAACACATGCTCAGCTTTTTGTAGAGGAAGAAAAACAGCACTTGGTTTCTATTGATGCAGATACAAATACATGTGCTGGCTTCTTAATAGGTGAATGGCACTGAATCAGCTTCTTTCAACTCAAAAAGAAATGCATCTCGAGAAAAATGTCCGTTTTGAAAGAAGCTGATTCGCGACCATTTACTTACTTCCTTTTTACACTGTACACCTGCCTGCTATGTGACCTCCAAAGAATTTTTGGTGTGTGTCAAATAAAGTGGTTCTGCTTAACTTAGAACTATTTGGATGCCCCTGAATTGTATTTGCCTGGCTTTGGGTCCGGGCATGCTCTAAAACCTGGGGCTTACCCCTGGACATTAGCCCCAGGAGTCTGCCAAGTGGGAGGAAGATGGCTTGGGGAGCACAAAGCAGTCTGGAGCAAGGGCCAGAAAGGAGAGACATTCACAGAATGGAAAGTGCATATTAGCCACCCTCTTCTCAGGTAATAAATAGAGCCTCCTCCCCTTTCAGAAAGGAAGCTGGGCAATTTTATTTATTGCATGATGTCATGTATATTTATGGCTTATAATTATGATGACACACAAATGTTAAACAGTTTCAAAAGAATCAACACTCCATAGTGTGCTTGTGGGTTACATAGATGTCAGTTGAAAAGACTTCACGTGTAGCAATGGGCAGCTGGCAACATGCAGTATTCGGGCAACCATCTGGCCCGTTTGGTAGATTTGAATGGTGGTTGTAAAATGACATTGATGCTTTCTCAAAAGAGCCTTCTTCTAGTCAAGTTATGACTAGCTTTAAAAAAAAAAAATCTTCGTTTCTTCTCATTCTGAGGCAACTCTACTAACACCTGCAAGCAAGCATTAAAACCATGATTCTCTCTGCCTCTGAGCTAATCACTCAAACATGCCCACAGGACCACCCTGTGTTCCTGCCGTCTTTTTTTGATAATTTCCCAGTTCTGATTCTCTTCTTCCTTATGACACCAGCTACTCTTCTTTTTCACGAGAGAACATTCATTGAGCACAGTTCTGGGCATCATGATATTCTAGACTCTAAATAAAACAAGTTCAAGGAATGCAGATGAGGCCTAATGGTGCTCTAAGGTTCTGTGATCTTCTTGTAGGCTTTTGAGCTATTCTTCTTATCCTTAGCAGCTCCCTAACAGGCTCCTAAAGGAAACCATTCATGTCAAAGAGGCCATTTTACTTTGCTTAGAAATCTTGTCTTGAATGTGACTAATGTTCTTTGTCTCTGGCACCTAGATGTCAAACCCCATGAGCACCTTCCTGTCCCTAGATGAATGGGATTTCACCCCCTCAAACTCTATAGCCCCTACTCAGTTGCTCTCTTAAGGAATACATCATCAAGGCCAAAGCTCATGAAAACACAGAATAGAGCAGCCTTTTGGGAAGGAGCGTACAGGCTGGACTTCAGGACACGCTGTATTGAGCACCTGCTGTATGCAGACAGAGTCCTAAGCACTGGTCTCTTGCAGAGAACAAGCAAACAAGGTCCCCTGCACTTGAGAAGTACCTATTTTTTGTAACACAGGGCACTATGTCTTGCATATAATGTGAACTTAATGCTTATCTGTTGAATTTCTGAATTTTTCTAGAAAATTCCAAACAGATATAAAAATACAACAATAATTATAAGTCAATAATTATTAACTCATGACCAATATTATTTCATCTATACATCTATCCACTTATTCATTCCAGAATTATTTTGAAGAAAATCCCAGATACTGTATCATTTAATCTATAAATATTTAGTCCAAAAGATAAGGACTCTTTTTTCAAACAAAACCGTAATATCATTATCACGACTAAAAACTGTGACAACCCCACAGTATCCAGTTGATGCTCAAACTTCCAAACAGTTTTATTCATGTCATTGTTGAATTGAAATTAAAAATAGTTTATTTAATAAAACATTGGTTCCAGTATCATACCTTTTGGTATAGGGGAGATTACAAAGACCTCTAAAAAGCCAACCTTTTAAAATTAATAGAAGGCTCTCCATATTGCCTTCCAAAGAGGTTGCATCAGTTTGCAGTCCCACCAGCAGTGTAAAGTGTTCCCTTCTCTCCACATCCACACCAGCATTGCAGTTTTGAGATTTTGTGATGTGGGCCATTCTTGCCTGGGGTTAGGTGATATCCCAGAGTGGTTTTGATTTGCATTTCTCTAATGATTAGGGACAATGAGCATTTTTCATATCTTTGTTAGCCATTCGTCTGTCTTCTTTAGAGAAGGGTTTATTCATCTCTCTTGCCCATTGATATATGGGATTGTTGGTATCCTCTTATTTTTGAAAAATATTGGCACCTTTGCACAAAACTTTTTTTTTCACTCCTGAAATGACACATCTGGACTATAGATTCACGAACACTTTGCAATAACTTGGTGGCCCACTAGAGGTCTCACCAGCGGTCTGGAGCCACTGATAAATGGGAACCCATCATAGAAATAGGTATATAAGCTCACATGGAAGACAATTGAAACTATATGTTTGGATACTTTTCAATGTGGTATTTATTTGTGGGTCTAGGATTACTGTAACAAATTCATCTTGGAATATAATGTTGAGAACTGTGTATTTCTGAGAGACAGTTATATTTTCTTGGTCCAGGCAATGCAAACTATATACTATAAACTATATACATGTAATTCCCTATATTTCCACTTTTCCATAGCTATGAGGAAATTTAGAACTGAACACCAAGCTCATGTGTTAATCACCTTGTGACAAAGTCCCTGCACTGTTTCTGCTCCGTTCCTCAGGTTGTTACTAATCTTCTTTAATTTTCAAAGGTCCCTTTGAATGTGATATTCATTAGGTCTCCTTGTCTCATTGTAATTAGAGGGGCATAAATTATAAAAAAGCACAAAGTCGGGGCGGCACCTGTGGCTCAAAGGAGTAGGGTGCTGGCCCCGTATGCTGGAGGTGGCGGGTTCAAACCCAGCCTCGGCCAAAAACTGCAAAAAAAAAAAAAATCATGAAGTCTGTGAGTCCCTGGGGTAGCTAAAAGGGTTCCCCTGGGCCACTGAGCTGTTCTGCCAACATCTCCTTGGCTAAACATATGCTATGGACTAAGGGTCATCCAATTTCCAAGATACATTTCTCTACGATGACAGACAGCACAGGGTACAGTAGTGGCTGAGCGATGTGACTCAGTATCTCAACACCCACCCTGCACAGGCCTGCAAAACAAAGCGAAGCAAAAACTTTTCAGTGCTAAGAAATTCAAGAAAGCTGAGCAATTCAGGAGAGCAAAAGCTGCTCCTACTAGTGTTAGGGCTTCTCCTAACATTTCCACTGCCAGGATCTCCTGACTTCTGTTTCAGGAGAAAAAAGGCCACCTTCTTTTCTATCTGATTTCCTCTCTGACCTGTCCCCTCTTACTTGTTCCCACCACTCTCACCTGTCTCCTTTAGTGCCAGTTACCCCTCTCTGCCATCTCACCACCAGGGGGCAGTGCAGATAAAGAAACGGCCGATCAGCTGACTTGTTCTAGGCTGCGAAGTTTTTGTTGTAAATCATTCTTAAAGTTGTGCTTCTAAAATTTTCTTTCTCCATGTGTTTTTCATTCTACTTTTAAACACATATTCTGGTGATAGGCACACATGTAAATCTACATTCATATCAATGTTTCCATAAATAGTGTGTCTTGGATTCTCTCAGTCCTCTTTATATGTCTAACAAGAGGTCACTTAATGCATGGTACTGTGATGTGTATATCAAAATAGAGACCTAGAAGTCATACATTGTACTAGGGCCTCTTTAGGGTACAAGTCACAAAATTATGATGAAGAGGTTGTTTTTTTTTTTTTTGCAGTTTTTTTTTTTTGGCTGGGGCTGGGTTTGAACCCTCCACCTCCAGCACATGGGGCCAGCACCCTACTCCTTTGAGCCACAGGCACCACCATGAGTTTTTTTTTTTTTAATTAACCCTTTCAGACAGTGTTGTGAGAACACTGCATGGTAAGGGGGTCTGTGAACTTCAAAGGAAGCTACTCTCCTGTGGGTGAAACTGACTTACCTACAAATACACAGTCTGTTGAGTAATTTCCCTCCCCATTATAAATAAAGCCCCTTTATTGGGATCTGATCAGCATATTGTAAATCTTGTTAGTTATGAGTCACACCCCCTGAGCTGGCATGTCTGAACATGCTGTGGCAGGTGCCAGCTGGATTGAGCATGATGACTTACCAGGTCCTGCCTGAGGGACAGTGCTTTGCTCCATTACCCCTACGTGTCTGCTCTTATAATGTGGGTATTTGCTTTGCTTTCAATAGGTCTGTCACTATTGTCACTATACACCATGGTACTAGCAAAGGTGGGGTAGGGTGGTAAATATTACCACACACATGGTCACTGCTCAGTCATTAGTGTAAACTGTGACTATTATTTAATCCTTAATGAGCACCAGAGGGCTACTAGGCACTTTAGAGAAAACGGAGATAAGGCATAGGCTTACAAAAAAAAAAAAAATAGAAAAATAAAAAGACATAGGCTTGCAATCTTATCTTTACAGCAGAAGAAAGCACCAGTTACCACTAAGGAATTTGTTTTTTGTTTCTTAGAAAAGGACCTGAAAACTTCAGATTTCACTAAGTTTTCCAGAAAAGCATCAGGAAGTATTTGAAAAAAAAAATGATTTGATATTCAATATGGTAAGATTTGCCAGGTATCTTACACTGGACTACAAAGATTCATTAAGACTGAAGAGCAAGGATACAAATGCTAGAAAACACAGGGCAGAGCAAAGCAAACAACGCTGGGAGAGGACAAGGAGGGAAGGGGCTACAGGGAGTGATGCAAACTCCATGAGGTAGGTGTTACTATTTCTTGCATAAAGAAGGAAACTGAGCCAGGGGAGATGAGTAATTTTCTTAAATTTCCCCAGTGGAAAAGGTGGGATTCCAGTTCAGCCCATGCTCCTAATTGCTGCCTGCTCCCCTGACTCTGGGGGCTCATTCTGAACTAGTATGCTGCCCCTCTCCTGAGGGTCTGTCAATCTGAAACAAGTTAGGGAAAAGCAAGGCAGATTCAGTGCAGGCAGTTCTGGGTCTAGCTTCACCCTGATAGCTGAGTATAATTTATTTAGTCTCTCTGACAATTAGTCTCTGTTTCTTTATTCTAGGACCGTATGCTTAGGGTTCCTTCACCACAGCCGTGGTGTTACTTTCCAAGTAAATCGGACTTCAGTATAGAGGAATCATCTGGGAGGTTTACTGAGTTTTGCCAGAAAAAATTGGGAGTAAAAAAAATCTATAACCAGTTTAGATGGCAACTCACATCTGGGAAACGCTCAGTCAATATTATGTAAATAAAACTGCATACATCATGAGATAAGGCAAGCATACTAGTTAGTGACACGTAAATGTTTGTTCAAAGAATTCATGTTAGAAATGACCTCAGTGATTCAGAATTGGCATCAGAAATAACCATAGATATGCAAGATGAAGGAAATCTTAACAATAAACAAAAACAATGTGCAGAGGTTAAGGAAATGACACAAGACAGGATTAGAGTGGCTGAGATTATACAAACTAATGTAATAATGGGCATGTATTATTTTATAAGAGTAAAATTTCAATCTAGCTGCAATAGAGTGAAGCCAGTGTAACATCAAATGACCCAGAATTATCATCATGAATGTGGACCACTGGACCAGGTAGAGTGGTCTATCCTGATGCTTTGCCATACTCTTTGATTTTTGTACCTGATTTGTAAGTTCTTTTTCTTTCTCTTGTTGCTGACAGATTGCTGCAATGTGCAGTTACTACCTGCAGTAGACACACTGTGTGCAGGCTACATAGCTCTTTGTGATCTTTTGGACTCCTCCCTATTGTGTTATTATTTATTATTGTATTGCACAGGAGTAGAATTCTAGAAGCCAAGTTTGTTTATAATGACCCATCCCTGGGGAGAGTTGATTGCATATAGAGTGGTCAGCTGACTATAGCTAGGGTGATCAGGGATCCTTCAGAGGAATCTGAAGCCAAAGCAAGTATTAAATTCTCTATGTATCTGTAATTATAACATGTGAACTTGGACGCTATGAGAAGCTGTTTCTGCCTATTACATGGCCTATACATTTTCTTTCTAACAAGAAAGTAAAGTAGAGGCTTAACAAGGGGAGATAACAGGCAGTGGAAAAGTATGCCAAGGATTGCCTGCCAATGGACTCATTACCAGCTCCAGTCCTTCCTGAGGCTCAGAACATTCCTGTCTTTAAGATCTGTAAAGCACTTCCATATCCTGATAATAAATTCTCCTTTTACCCCCTTAAGTTTACTTACTACTTTCTAACACCTCCCTAAATTTCCAGTCATGTGTTTTAGGTAGAATTGACTCCCAAGCCTCAGTTCTAGAGTAGGCCTAGGCTGAAGCTAACTAGCATACCCCATTCTCCCAGACAGGGTGATTGGTTCAGCAGTGAGTACATGATCTAGGTTAGGCTCATGGAGCTGTTAAGAAAATCTGAGAAAGAAGTTTCCTTTTTCATTCTTTAGAGTTAGCAAAAAAGGGCTGCACCTGTGACTCAGTGAGTAGGGCGCAGGCCCCATATACCAAGGGTGGTGGGTTCAAACCTGTCCCCGGCCAAACTGCAAAGGAAAAAAAAAAAAAAAGAGAGAGAAATAGCTGGGTGTTGTGGCGGGCGCCTGTAGTCCCAGCTACTCGGGAGGCCGAGGCAAGAGACTCACCTAAGCCCAAGAGCTAGAGTTTGCGGTGAGCTGTGACCAAGGCACTCTACCAAGGGCGATAAAGTGAGACTCTGTCTCTAAAAGATAAAAAAAAAACCGAGTTAGCAAAAAAAGATAAATGGGCGTAAATGAGGATTTAGGTGTTGGGTGCATCTGACAGAGACTTTACAGCTATATGGACGTCAGATTTAAGATTCAGCCAAGTTCTGCAGGAAGGAAGATGGAAGGTGGGGGAGGGAGGGAGGAAGGAGGAAGAAAAGAAACTTTGGTTGAAGCCATGTAAGAGATGACACTTACATAGATGATACATTTTCTTTACTTTCAAAGTTCAGTTAGGTTTTTGAGTGTTTACAATTAGTAAGCGTACTGATTGATAAGCCCTTTAAAAAAAATTTCTCTCATTTGCAGCAAAGAACACCAACTTAATAGCATTTGATGACTTAAATCAGCCTTGAACAGTATAGAAAACAGAGTAATTAGACACTGAGGAGAGACCAAGGAGGCTGCTGATTAAGCAAAGCACTCAGGGATGCGTGTGTGTTGAAATACTCTTTTTTTTTACCTGTTTTAAGGTCTTTTGAGGTTCATTTCTTAATTCTTGGTTTTCTCAGTAATCAAAGCTACTGAATAAAGGAATCCAGGATAAGTCTCAGCATATTTTAGTAACAGAGGAGACCTTGGAAAGATGAACTAATTGTTTATATAATCCATGAAAATTACTGCATATCTTCCCACATCAGTGTAGCCAGTCACAGGCAGAATTCTTTTCATTGTTTTGAAATTTCAGCTAAACCACAAAGCTGAGGAGAGTGGGTAACACCTTTATATTCTACAGAATTACTGCACACACATCAGCTGAGAAGTCTCCAACCTAGCCCAGTGACCTTTACCCCAACACACTATCTAGACGAGAGCGACTTCTTGGGGAGAAGAGTGTTGGCAGAGTTCAGAGAAGAGAAAGTGTTTCTTCTAGCCTCCCCATTAGAGAAGGTGTGGGGGGGTGTGTCCCATAAGTGTGTGAGGGAGGCCCCAAGAAAAGCACTCCAAGGGCCTCAGGTCACCTGCCAGAACAGCGGCTGGCCTTGCATCTCCTGGCTGGGTATTTGTGGAAATGGAGGGATTCTAGGCCTGGTGTTTGCTGCTGTCACCAAGGTGCACACAGATAAGTTTGGGGGCCAAATTGATGTGTGCTCCCAGGAGCATAGAGGCACAGATTAACAGAAGGAGGCAGTGCAAGGGGACAGCACAGGGGAGGGCAGGCCTGGGATGCCTGGGCTAGTTCTGGTGAATGGGTGGTTGAGTCACCACGTGACAGCTATTCTCAAACGGCCCCAACACAAAAGGCTATCAGTGGGGTGAGAGCATTCTAGTAGAAAAAGGCCATGTGGGGTTACCACCAGGGACTAGAGCTAATGGGTGTCACAAGAGCTCATCGAGAGAAAGAATGGCATAAGTCAAGAACTAGTCCAAGTGGAGATCTCTGGGGCATTCACCAACATGTGTTATGAAGAGTTAGCATTTGAATCCCTAATGTGAGAGCATGAAGAACAGCACCAGTTAATGAAAAGCACCACTTTTTACTTCTTTTCCCTTCCATCACTGGCCCAGAAGGAGCCAAGTGTAGCAGAGATATCCATTGGTGTTTATAGGGACCACTCCCTCTTTCCTCAAGGAAAAAAGAATCACAGGTCAGACCCAAACTGGCAGGTAGGAGAAGGAAGAAGCTTTAAATGGACCCAAGATTTGATTTTTATACTGGAGCTTTCCTTCTTAATAGCTGAAAATAAGATTACTCTGATATCCCCAAAAGACTTCCTCATATATTACCTAGATGTGGGAAAGGAAGAGTATACAGTATTCAGGGGCTGTGATGGGAGAAGAATAAAACTGATTAGCATGTTAGATAAATCAGCCATCACAGTATCATAAAGATAAACCAATATACAACAACATTGTAGGTAGTATTTTGGGACAGAAGTAAGAGCAGAGTAATAAATTGAAGGTGCAGACCTAACATTCTAATTAGTAATCTTAGCAAAATAGAACAACCTACTAATAATACTATTTAACTAAAACAGAGCTAGTCCAGAAACATGGAGACTGTGTCAACACCTGGCAGAGAAGTGTCCCTGCCACCTGCCCAGGTTAAGGTTCATCTTTGAGGGCACTAATGTCCTTACTGTGGGAGTGTTCTTTCTCTTTCCTATTACTGTGCTCACTAAAAAGAATTCTGACTTTGACCCTCCAGTCACTTCTCCTTCCTCTCTGCCTAGAAGGTTACCTTGGGACTTGGAAATGCTGTAGGTTATAACATCCAATTTGACTATTATCACTATACAGATAATCTTGACTATATATTGTTATGGAGAAAAGAATGAATATGGATCTTGACTATATGTGTAAGTAGGAAAACATCTGTTAAAAACATGAAATTATTATATTTGTTAAAAACATAAAATTCTTATGTTTTGGTATTTTATTTTAAACTCTCCTCCTTAAGATCTTGCATTATAAAAGACAACAGTGTCTTTTTGATATTTAGATAAATACATATATGCCCTATTATGAATGTGTACATGTATACATGCAGGTAAATATGCCCTTGACCTCTAAGGGTCTTAGTTCTTTATCTATGATATAAAGTGTTGCATCCTAGATCTGATCCTATTCCCCTTATGCTGTAGCTACAAAGAAGTTATTCTCAAGGCATTGTAAATTAAGCATAAAAAGATGGAATTACAGATACAGTATATTTTACTCCAGATCCAAAGGCTGGGAAACATAGACATTTTATGAAGCCTTTCAATGACAATAATTGAAACCAAAAGGCTTTCATTTCATCTTGTATTGTTCAGAAAATCCACTTAAAAATAATACTCTATTTTTTAGATAATCTAAGTTTAATATTCCTCTAGGAACAGATAATTATTGGTATAGTGGATATATACTACAGTAATTTAAAATTAATATAAAGAATAAGGAAAGTAATGATATGAAGTCACACTTTTGTAAAACATTCTTCCTGATTTAGAAAATCATTTAAACTTTATTTCTTCATTATATATGAGATTTGTATCCCATTTTCGATTTTAAGTGATTGCAAACTCTCCCTTAACAAAATTCTGTTCTAGTTGGTTTTCTCATTATAAGAGATGAATAGTGTCAGTAGAAGGATATAAATTTCCTGTCTTAGAACAAAGAAACTGAAAACTAAACAAATAAAAAATCAAGTATGATTATTTAGCTAAGAATCTACTACAAATCACTAACATTAATTTTTCTAGAGACTTGTGAATTCCATTTTTCACACGTCAGAATATCTTTGATTCCTCTTTGCTACTACCAATTCAGTTATATAGTCAGTCATTACTGCCTCGCTTCAACATGAAAGGCAATTTATGAAGTTTTGCGGCTCAGAGGAGCCTCCAATGAAAGAGAATTAAAAGATGCATTATAAAGTCTTTCAGTGTAATAGAAAATTGGAAGTTCTAGGTTTTTTCTTTTCTTTTTTGAGACAGAGCCTCAAGCTGTCACCTTGGATAGAGTGCTGTAGCATCACAGCTCACAGCAATCTCCAATTCCTGGGCTCAAGTGAGTCTCTTGCCTCTGCCTCCCAAGTAACTGGGACTACAGGCGCCTGCCACAACGCCCGGCCATTTTTGGTTGCAGCCATCATTGTTGTTTGGTGAGCCCGGGCTGGATTCGAACCCGCCAGCTCAGGTGTATGTGGCTGGTGCCTTAGCCCATTGAGCCACAGGCGCCGAGCCAGTTCTAGGTTTTTTCAACACCAAATAAATGATAGATAGATAATCCATTTTGATTAATTTGTTTTCTCATCACAAATGTAATGTGCTTATAAAGAAATACAATCATTGTCTCTTTAGTATTTACAATTGATCCCTCTTCCGTTTTCTTCTCCATTGTCCCCTGAGGCACTCTGTCCTAGTTTTCCTCTTGCCCTCTTTGTCTTTTTCTTTAACACTTCTTCCTTTCTCAGCTTATTTATATGAATTGTAGTAGATTATGCTCAGCTAAAAGTAACAAAGAACAAAAAGATTTGTTCTCTCCAATAAAAGAAATCAGGTTACAGAATGCCCACAGCTAGTATATAACAGCCCCACAAAGGCAACAGAATCCAGGTCCATCTACTGTTTGGTTTATCAAATGCGGCTTCCTCAAGGCTCCCCCAGGGCCAATGAGACTGCTAGCCAGCCATTATCTCTGCATTCCAAGCAACAGGAAGGAGAAATGGAGAAAGAGGGCTCTTTCCAGAAATCCCTTGTTAGAGTTCTACCTGGAAATAATTGGCCAGAACTTAGTCATGTGGCCAAGAGCTGTGTGGTAGGCTGAGAAACGTGGGCTTCTATTTTAGTAGGTAATGTAGTGTGCTCGGCCAAAGATTTGCATTCATTTACTAAGGAAGATAGGGAAAATTGATATTGGGTAGGTACCTAGTGGTCTCTGTAAACCTTATTTTATCTCACTATATATTCTAGATTGCTAATCTTAATCAATCCCACCAATCAATCTTAATCAATTGGATGGCCTCTCAAATTGCTTCCAGTTTCAATTTCCTTTAGCTTTCCCTTTCTCATTTATAAACTCCTCCAAGACTTTTTCTTTCTTTTCTTTTTTTTTTTTTTTTTTTGGTCATGGCTGGGTTTGAAACCACCACCACTGGCATATGTGGCCGGTGCCCTACTCCTTAAAGCAACAGGCACAGCTCTCCTCTAAGACTTTTTAATTCAGATATTTTCTATATATTAGGGTCTCAAATTCAACATATCTAGACTAAACTTACAATCAGCTTACTAAACCCCCATACCAATGTCCACAGTTCTAAGCTTAAAGCCTACCTGCACACAACCAGCTAGTACTACAAAAAGCAGTTTTCTACAGTCCTAGGGCTACATTGCTTACTACAACCTACCTATATCATGCTTCACATCACAATTTGCTCCTGATCCTATTTGATCTCCATAATAATTTTGTAAAAAAATTTTTTCAATTTAAAAAAATTAATTAATTAATTACTGTTGGGAAATCACTGAGGGTACAATGAGCCAGGTTATACTGCTTCTGTTTGTTGGGTGAAATCCCTCTATTATTAGTCCTGCCCCCAAGAGGTGTGTCACACATCATGGCCCCATAACCCCCTCCCTCCTTCCCTTTCTCCTTTCCCCTAACCCTCTCCCCTCACCATGAACTAGCTTCAATTATCCTCATATCAGAATTGAGCACATTGGATTCTTTCTTCTCCATTCTTGTGATGCTTTACTAAGAAGAATGTATTTCAACTCCATCCAAATTAATACAAAAGATATAAAGTCACCATCCTTTTAGTGGCTGTATAGTATTCCATGGTATACATATACCACAGTTTGTTAATCCATTCCTGGATTGGTGGACATTTAGGTTGTTTCCACAATTTGGCAATTGTAAATTGAGCTGCAATAAACAGTCTAGTGCAAATGTCCTTATGGTAAAATGATTTTTTTTCTTCTAGGTAGATGCCTAGTAATAGGACTGCAGGATCAAATGGGAGGTCTAGCCTGAGTTCTTTGAGGGTTCTTCATACTTCCTTCCAAAGGGATTGTATTAGTTTGCAGTCCCACCAGCAGTGCAAAAGTGGTTTCCCTCTCTCCACAACTAGGCCAGCACCTGCTGCTTTTTGATTCTTTTTGGTAATTTTCCTTCATTTAGTAAAGCTTCCCTAGCATGCAGGATTAGCCTCTTTGTATATATGACTTATTATAAAAGTAAGATAAGCATCACCTATTTTACTGCCTGAAATGGTAGAAAACAAATAATTGAAAATGTGGGTTTGCAACTAGTTCTTTTTGTCTTTTCAATAAAAAAATTTTTTATGAGATCATCTGTTAATGTGTCACATGGCCTTATGGGTGGGGCAAAGGTCCAATGAGAGTGCTATTTGCAAATTTCTTTAATACAAATTAGAAGCTATCCAGTGGCTCTTAGAGCTTATGTTCAGAAAAGAGCAGAGAGTTATTTTTTTTTACCAGAATTTGCTGTGCAAACAAGCCAAGGAGTAGCAGCACCTCTTATATGGCAAATGGAAATAGAAAGAATAATAACATTTCACACAGGAGGAAAATAAATCTCAATATGTTTGGGGAGGATAAGTGGAAAAGAAAAAGGGAAAGTTGTCAGAAGAAGCTGGTAAGATAGAGGCTCTAGTAATGTTGATGCCCTACTCTGACAGCTGCCAAGGAGAAAAACAGTGTACCTTTGTGTACTCCTCTGCTGAGACTGAGATCTCTGAAGTTATTAATGCTGCAAGCCCTTATCTTTATCAGTCCCACCTGACCTCTCCAGGGCATCTGGCATCATAAAGGGCATTTTCTCTGTGAGCTTCCTCGCGTGGCTTTTAAGAATTAAGAAACACTCCCAACTGATTCCTCTCCCACCTCTCCGGTCAGTCCTTCTCAGGACTTGCTGGTTGCTGTTTCTCAACCCATTTATTAGTTCAGCTGTTTCCTTGGGTTTATCCTTTAGTTGCTTTTCTCCTTCTTTTTTTTTCCTGTTCATCTACTTTATCTCCAAAGCTTTAACTTTATGTATCGATGCCTCCCAAACCTACATCCCACTCCTGATTTCTCTCCTCACCTCTAGACCTGTATTTCTTTCTACTAGCTATTTCCATCTGAATGACATACAGAAATATTAAACTCAATGCCTTGTCTTTCTTTTCAAATCTGTTATTGCCCTTGTTTTTTCTGTCTTTATTGATGACATCCTATCTACTCAGCCTGGAAAGCTTAAAGTCATCCCAGATTCCTATATCATTTTTGTTCCCATAACTTATTTCTCGGTAACTATAACGATCACTGTTGACTTGACCTTCCCTGGGCATCACCTCCACTCCATGAGTGACTGGGAAGCAGAAACTGCATCTATTCAGTTATGGATCCTAAGCTCATACCACTGGACCTGGTACTTGGTACACTAGCTGTGTTGCAAATGTTTCTGAATTGCTGCTGATTCTCCTGGACACATACACATTTACATTCAATCCCAGTAAGGGACTCTGGGTGAAAAACAGCCTCTGATATACGTATTTTTTTCTCCTGCCAGAATAACATGTAATACATTCACATTTGTATAATGGAGCATAGTTTACACAGCTCCACTTCTAGTTTCTATACACAAATCAAGCCTATTTCTCCTTCAAAAGGGCGTATCTAAAGAGAAGATGTGAAGATGGCAAAAGGTAAAAATTGTTAAGGAATTCCAATGAAGAGTGATTTGATTTAATTTGGGTCCCTCCCCAGCCCAGGAGTGGGACTTAAGACAAAGACATGGATGTAGGTCTCTATATGTTTGTATGGTGATCTCAGGAAGCAGAATTAAGGGAGGAGGGAGAGTTAGAAAAGGAAAAAGCTTGGCTCGGCACCCATAGCACAGAGGTTACAGCACCAGCCACATATTCCGAGGCTGGCGGGTTTGAACCAGGGCCACACAATGACAACTGCAAGAAGAACAACAACAAAAATAGCCAGGCATTATGGCAGGTGCCTGTGGTCCCAGCTACCTGGGAGGCTGAGGCAAGAGAATTGCTTAAGCCCAAGAGATGGAGGTTGCTGTGAGCTGTGATGTCACAGCACTCTACCAAGGGCAACATAGTGACACTCTGTCGAGAGAAAGAGAGACAAAGAGAGAGAGACAGAGAGAGAGAGAGAGAAAGCAGGACAGAGGAATTTATTAGGCTGTTTTTCACTGTGGGCAACTTGACCCAGTCCCAGTGGGGACCCTCTAAAGGAGAATGCAGAATGCCCCTCTAGCCTGTTCAAGTGCAGAAGGGTGGAGGCCTCACAGATTAGGGCCCTATCTACCCCAGGAGGGGGAGTATCTCCAGGAAAATAAACCTTTCTGCACTTCTGGGCTGCTCATATGTGTGGGCCAATGAATTCTTTTGGTTTTGATGAAAATCCCTGGACAGAAGAGTGTGTTTGTGGGGTCGTTTATGATGGGTACCTGAGGTGGAAGCCGAATGGCATGTCCACGATGGCTGCAATTGAAATCAGAGGGAAGCTGAGGGTAAACAAGTCTACTACAAGAATGAGAGGTGATAAAGTAAGAGGGACAGACCCCAAGCAGGTTGGGTGGTGAAAGATGAGGACTTGAATGAGTTTGATGACTATTTCCACTAGAAACATCCTTAGATGTTCTCTGCTTTTTAAAAGAATGGTAATGAGGGTGGGATGGGGAGGAAGCGGGTGGTGAGGAGCGTGTCAGAGCCAGTGACAGACATTGTACATATGCTCCTTCACCCCCAACTTCAACTCACTATTGATTATCTCGATCTGACAGCATGCAAAAGCTAAATAGTTTATTTCTCAGTCTTCCTCACTAGAGTACCCAAGCATTAATGAACGATATCATTCTGGCAATGAGACATCAGAGAAAACTTGTTGACACTAACTTCTGTCTTCCTGCCCCTCCTCCTGAAGGAGCAGGGATGTGATGTCCAGAGCGGCAGTGTCCATCTCGTAACCATGAAGTCACGTATGAGGAAGAACGTAGCCCTGACTGCTTCAGAAGCAATGCAAATCCTAGCAGGACTGGGTCCTGTTCAGCGTGGCCCAGTTCAGGCTGGAAAAGAGGCCTTTAGCTCCTGCTTCACCTAACGAATTCCTTTATGAAAAGGCAGCCAGCTCAAGGAAACACTCGAGTCCAGCTCCACTCCGATCGCTGTAGTGTAGTCCTCTCAGCAACACCTTGTTTTTAACGTGCCTTGAATTTGAACCAGTCACTCTGTCTCTACCTATCCATATTGCCTCCATCGTCATCTCACTGTTCCCAGAATCTACCTGGACTGAAACCTTCAGCCTTCTGGGGTGCCCCACTCAGTAGTTCTCGGTCCCCTTTACCGCGTCAACCTGGCCTGGCCTGGCCATGCTGCCCTCTGCTGCTCCCCCCTGCCTTGCCCAGTCCTGCTCAGACAGGATGGAGGTAACACAGTAGAGCGAATAAAGGACTAGAGAACATAGGGACGCATTTCCATTTCCCCTCCCTCAAGCTCTGATCAGAATGAAGTCTTTATCAGCTTCCTGAAGCCAGCGTTACACCGATGAACAGAAAAGGGGAAAGACCCGAGGACTAAGGTTCTTCTCAGCTGCAGAGCTGTGCAGAAGCAACAAAAATGTGTAGAAGACAGAGCATGAGAATTTCACTAAGCTCTTTCTTCTGAAATCACCTCCAGTCCTTTTATGTTCCATCTATATATACAAATAAAATTAAGAATGGATCAAATTCTAAGACTAGATTAAAAAAAACAACACCGTGTTTTGTTTTCTCTCCAGGAGAAACCCCAAAAGCCACAAGCCAAGCACTAATAACTTGCTTGCCTGTCTTCCCTTGATCCACTTTCGAATCAATCCTCTCTCTTCTAGTAGAGGCTTATCTTCTTGAAGTGTAGCAATTCTTGGAGGAGAAGGGGTTCCCATTTCCTTTATAGCCCACAAGGAACCTTGCACAATGTGGCTCATGTCAGAGGAGCTCAAGAAAGCCTTCCTGAGTGTATGCATATTGCTTTCCTCTCTCTCATCCAAACACCTTCCAAAACGATTTATGCTGCTAGTTAAATAGCAGTCTTAAAGGAGGATGGAAAATTCCTGACCTTTGGTGGTTGATGGGCCAATATGAAATTAGATGGTAGGTAGGCCAACATGAAATTAGTTGGTAGGTGGGTGTGTAGTTACTGTAGGTAGATAACTTTTTTTTCCTGAAGACATTGCCTTTTACAGTAATTAGCAATCCTGGTGTTTTTGGATGGGAGGCTGAGTGAGTCATGGAGGCCTCTGGTCACAATTGAGGCAGGTTTTAAAACCACAGGTGAAAAACATTTTACCTAAGGCAATCAAAGTATATAACTGTCTAACATGACATTATCATCCATGTATTCTTGTATTCATTCAATTCATTCGATACATAATTGAGCACCTACTGGGTGCTAAGTCACATATGCTGGACATTGGGGTGAAGTATGAATTAAAAAGATAGACAAGCTTCCATTCTTGCTTATAATGTAATAGAAAAGTAAATACTAAATTTCAATAGACTACAATCGTAATATACTTAGTAGACAATTATCTACTATAAAACGAATTCTGAGAATCTTTTAAGATCAGGCTGAGTATGAGTGAGACTCCAGAGAAAAAATAGCCAGGTGCTGTGGCAGGTGTCTGTAATCCCAGCTACTTGGGAGGCTGAGGCAGAAGGATCGCTTGACCCTAGGAGTGTGAGGTCACTGTGAGCTATGCTGATGTCACAGTGCTCTAACCTGGACAACAGAGTGAGACTCTGTCCCCCCAAATTATAAATAAATAGTAAATAAATAATGAGGCTGAAGACATATAAATAGATCACCAGACAGTAATCAGAAGAGCTTTGCTAAGAAGTTCTCATAAAAATATAATGTCAACAATTATTTGTACTTGGAAAGCATATGACAAGTTCTAACTGTTGAAACATAAATTATTACATTTTATCTTTAAAAAATCCTTTTTGAAAAATATTATATTGTAACCCTTCACAGAAGAGGAAACTGTGGGTTAGGGCAGCTGGGTTACTGACGACCCTTCCCATCTCCATGGCGACTGACAGCGCCCTGCTGCTCATCACACCCATGTCCGGCACTGAAGGCTGTTTGATAATTATCACTTATTTTTTATATTAAACAGTTGGCATTCATAAATACTGTAAATAATATTTCTCCTTATATAGGTAGGGGCACAATTTACCAAAGACAAAAGCTCCTTATGAGAAATGACTGGGGACTGTGACTAAAAGACGCCCAGAGGAACATAGAAACATCAAGTCTCACTTTCTTTTATCTTGGAATTCTTTTTAAGTTTCTCAATTTAAAAATGTTCCACTCTCTCCTACATGGGGAAAAAGAAGTAAAACCTGTCTTTCTATTTTAAGTCTGTAAAAACATGTTCAATGATCCTTTACATTGCAGTCAATATTCTCAGGACCTACAATTAGTAAACAACAACTGCCTCAACCCACACTTCCCAACCCAGGGGAGATTAAATAATTCCTTACATAAGACCCTATTGATCTGAAATCACCACAATTTGTAATCGCAGTAATGTCGAATGTGCACATCCTTCAAATTCACTTTCCCTTTAAAGCATGAAGATGTGTGAAAACCAGTAAATTTTACTTGTAGTACTGTACCCCTATGTGTATCCAATGTCCAACATTTACACATACTGGTTACAGTTTGATTGCTTTCTTGTTACTTACAAAGACTTAAAAAAATTCTTCAATGAATTAAGACTGTTTTTAAAAACTAACAATTAGGGGCGGCACCTGTGGCTCAAAGGAGTAGAACGCTGGCCCCATATGCCAGAGGTGGTGGGTTTGAACCCAGCCCTGTCCCCCCACCAAAAAAATGCAAAAAAACCCCACTAACTAACAATTAGGATGATATATTGACAACTATAAAAGTATTTCAATAATTTTAAATGTTTTCAGTCAACGTTTTAAATGCAATTAACACTTCAGCAAAACTTTTTTAACAATTACAAAGGAATCGTGCACTTCTGATATAACAGGAGGAGAGCCTAGTTTGTAGGTTTCTCACAATCTATTCTGGGGACTTTTATTAGTATATTTCTTTTTTCTTTCAGATCTGGAATGAGCAAAAATCCTTTTCTGAGGGCTAAGAATGATACTAGGACATTTGTCTGGTCTTCTGAAGGGAGAGAGCATGTTGGGATTTTTCCTTGTGATTTCCTTACCTGTCACGCTGCTGTCATATCATGTTGGCAGAGAAGGATAAGGATTTATCTCAAAGAAAAAGGTTAAGCCAGGGTTCCTCCCTTAAACTGATCCCTTCCAAGGCACTGAAAGGAGACCTCTCAATGTGTTCACATGGCACATGTTCTTCTCCTTTCCAATCGACCCTCCAACACATTTCCCTGTAGGCCAAGTGGCATTAGATTGGCATGAACATTTGGGGACATTTGGCTAAGGTATGTTTTCTCAATGGGGGTGATATTGCACCCAAGAGTGGCAAAAAATCTTATTCTTTTCATGTCTAAAGCACAGATATACAAGGTCTGAGAATTCAGCTCGCCAACTTGTCACTGTGAGCTTACACCACAGCCCTGTACAAACAACTTGGTAAGGCAAATCAGTGTCTCACAGTTGTGTTTGTGAAGACATGTGTCAGAGTCTTGCTGAGTGGTGTTCATTACTGTTGTGGTGTGTCTTTGTGAGCCATCATGAGAATGTTGGAGCTTGAATTAGAGCAACAAACATTTGTAAATCTTTTGTTAAACTTGGCAAGAATGAAAGTGAAATCAAGGACATGTTAGTCCAGGTTTATGGGGAGAATGCTATGAAGAAAATGGCAGTGTACAAATGGATTAAACATTTTTCTGAGGGGAGAGAAAGCATCACTGATGAAGAGAGGTCAGGCCAGCCAGTAATGAGCAGAACTGATGAAAGCATTGCAGAAATTTGTAGAATTGTGCATCAAGATTATCGGCTGACTGTGGGAAGCAAAGCAGATCATGTAAACACAGATAAACAGGAAAATTTTAACTGAAAATCGTGGCACGAGAAAGGTGTGTCTCTTGCACGATGACAATGCACCAGCTCACATGACACTATCTGTGAGGAGCTTTTAGCCAATAAACAATAACTATATTGGAACACTCTCCCTACTCACCTGATCAGGTCCCCCAATGACTCTTTTCTTTACCTTGAAAGAAAGACAGATTGATGGCATTCAGGACATTGAGGGTAATACCACATACAATGACAGCTCTGATGGGCATTCCAGAAAAAGAGTTCCAAAATTGCTTTGATGGGTGGACTAGGCACAGGCTAGGTGGATACCTTGCCAAAGGAGGAGCACCTCAAAGGTGACTGTAGCTATATTCAGCAATGAGGTATGCAGCACTTTTTCTAAGTTTATGAACTACATTGTCAGGTCCCATGTACGGTTTGTAATCCTTTCACTTACAGTGATGCTGTTAGGAATGACCTCTAGGAAGGCTCCTACCACCTTCTCTGCCAACTTATCTCTTCTATGACATGACAAGACAGGGCTTGAGGTTTGATCATAATCTGAAAGTGTCCTGCTTTCGGAAGGTATGGGTAGCAGAGGAGTAAAAGGGTTTGAAATGTCTGAAGTTAGAATCTACTCTGTGAAATACTCTTCTCAGTACCAGACATGTAAGTGTGTAAGTGGAGGATTAATTAGTTAAATTAGTAAGTGTGCCATACATTATTAAAGGGATTTCACATATGAAATTGACTAGAATTCTTATGTTTGTGGAGCTCAATCTATAACTGTACTGTAAATAGTAAGTGAATATATCAAGTTCTGTGTTATACATTTGACTATTAATGGTAGAATAAATAAAGTTCAATCAACTATGCTAAAAAATTCTGAGTTATGTTTTTATTTTCTCAACAGAGCAAAATTTTCAAAGCCCAATGATGGTTATCTCTGGGAACTGCTTTTACTTCTACTTCCTGTTTAACCTGAATCTCTCAGCCAGTGGAGCATTGGTAAGAGTCCAAATCACTGGAAACATGTACAAGGCCATGTCTTCCTAGAGTGTGGTGTCTTTGCCTCCACTCCTAGGAGGAGCATGATGGGGGGGTCCTTGCCCAACTCCACAGATGTGCAACGTGGGTGATAGCTTCTTCCCTTTCAAAGATGTCCTTTTAGCTAATGTTGAAAGACAGCTGCGATTAGGAGCGTGAATTCTGGAGTTTGACTCCTGGCTCTGCCACTTACCAGCCATGCAAATTTACATGATGGCTGTAAAATGGGGACACCAAAGGCTGCATTGACAATTCGTGAACTTATATTACAAACAAAAATTGTTTACAGTTCTGATCACTGATACATAGTCATACATATATTCAGAACACAGATCCTGTGTAGGTTCCACGGCAGTGTCCTTGTGTGAATTCCACACCAGCTAAAACACCTTCTGCAGGTGGCTGGGCAATGACTCCCCAGGTGCTATTCAGACCCTCCTCCTCCCTATCCATACTAGGTTTGTATCACTTTCTGATTCACTTCTGCTTTCCTTAGTGTATCTGTTTCCTGGGGCCTCTTTAACAAAGCGCTTACAAACTGGGTAGCTTAATCAACAGAACTTATTGTCTTACATTTTTGGAGACCAGGCAGCCAGAATCAAGGTGTTGGCCTGGCTCTGCTCACTCTGAGACCAGTAAGGGAGTCCTTCCTTCCCCCCTCCTACCTTGTGATCATCTGCTGTCAATCTTTAGTGCATAACTTCCATCACTGTGTTTCTCATCACAGAGTGTTCCTCCTGTGTGTCTGTCTTCACAAGGCCGCCTTCTTACAACGACACCAGTCACATTGGACTAGGGCTCACCCTGACATACTCTTAACAAGTTACATCTACAATGACCCTATTTCCAACTAATGTCATGTTCTGAAGTACCAGGGATTAGGACTTATAAATGCCCTATTATAATTCATGTTACACATCTTTTTTGAGGGGTGGGGTGTTATGCAATCCACAGCATTTGGCATTTCACATCTAAGTGGAATCTACACTGAGCCACTCCAGCCTGTCCACTTCCTTGTGCCAAGTTGTCTTGCCATATTTTGTAATAGCCTTGAAAACCATTTCAAGGTTTAACCTAGGAAATTACAATCATATTGGATATATTTGGATTTAGGTTGTAAAAGTGGATGGACTTACGATAAGTTGTTTTGCTGTGCATAATTAAGGGGAAAAATTGAGCGTCTTAGCAGATGCAAGCCACAAAAGTACTCAGTTGTCATGCTTCTAAGATAAGTAGATATTCAATGTGGGCTCTGGGCTGGGTGTGGTGGCTCGTGCCTATATTCCCAGTACTTTGACAGCCTGAAAAGGGAGGATTGCTAGAAGTCAGAAGTTTGAATCCAGCCTGGGAAACACAGCAAGATGCCAATTCTAAGGAAATTTTTAAATTAGCCATGTGTAGTGCTGTGTGCCTATAGTCCCAGCTACTCAGGAGGTTGAGGCAGGAGGTTGTTGGGGCTCAGGAGTTCAAGGCTGTAGTGAGCTATGTTTGTGACACTTCACAGCCTGGGCAACAAGTGAGGCCCTGTGACAGTTTTTAAAAAAAGCTGTAATTCTCAGTGTTTAGTGCTTTACTCAGTTTTCCCTTCAAAGGCAGCATTGGAAAGAAAAGCAAATGCCCCACTGACAGAGTCATGCCCGCCCGTGAGCCTGGCACCCAGAGCCTGGTTCCCGGAGTGAGTGAGGAAACAGGATTCAAACTCAGAGCTGTCTGTTTCTTCCCACGGAAAGGTCATTGTTTTACTTATGATCCCTATGTTGACTATTTTAGATGGATGCTTTTCAAAGAGCCTTTTTTAAAAAAATGTCACCCGCATGTCACCCGCATCTGAGCAGTAAATGTGTAACAGATCTCAGCCAGGCCTGGCGAGGCAGAACCTAGGTTAAAGCAGGACCTGGGCAATGAGAGATAAGACCATTGTTAAATCAGCCAGAGGCAGCTAAGACCAAGGACAGCACCTCTTACATCTTGTCCTAGGTGGCCCAAGGCTGTGGAAATAGTTCAACGACTAGGGCAGATCTATCTGGGATTTAAACTCTGCCTTAAAACGTTGGTGAATTATCACCGTAAAAATTATGTTCTGGTAGATCTGACTTTATAATCAAAATTCTGTTTTAGAATTCATCCAGTGATGTGGAAATGCAGCTATCCTAAAGGGGATAACCAAGAAAAAAATGTCTGAAGGACAAGGACACAATTGTGTCCTTTTCAGGTAGAGAAGGTAGCAAGGCAATCTTGACTGGGGATGAGACAGGGTTTTACTTAGTGGCTTAGCCTTTTCTCTTTCGGCAGCAGCAATGGAGAAAAGTGGTTTTTTCTTCTTTTTAGAACACAGAGAAAGAACCAATCAAGAGAAAAAGAAAAACCCCCATTTCAGAGAAGTTAAACATAAAGGCAAAAGATCTATCAGCTCCTAGTGTAAGTTTTCCGTTCTGGATTGGTTCTTAATTTCAAGTTCAAAGATTCAAGGTAAAAAGAAAAAAAAGAAATCTCTACAAACCCCAAAAGGGGTAAGATTAAGTAATGATTGATGAAAGTTAAGAGTATGTAAAGTACCCACTTGTTCCTAAGTATTTTTATTTATTTAATCATTTTCCTGTATTTTTTAAATAATGTGACGCATATGGATATATATTTTTGCTTTGTATTGTTCACATTTTAAAAAATTAAAAGGGGAAAGAGTATAAGCATTTTGATGTCCACGAGTTACATTTAAAGGAAGCCCAGTGGTTTTCAAGGTCACCAGCAGCATTGTTAATATTCTTCCCTTTGGAACCTGTCACCACACTCAACGACCTCCTCTCCCATCAGGAAGTTTAGATTTGAAGGGAGTCACTTGCAGGACAAAAAGTGGAGGAGCGCTCTAAGCAGAAATGGCATGAAAGGGTCAGGGTGAGAGATGTGCTCCTGGGTCGCTCTCCTTCACTCTTTAATCATCCTCTTTACGTTTTCTCTTCTATCAATAATATTCTCTTGCACCCTGCAGTCTTTAAATGTTGAAAGAACATTTCTAATGATACCACTTTTACCTGGGTTAAAATGCATATGTCTTACAGCCTTCATTAGTGTAAAGATTCTTTAAGGATATAAAATTTAAGCATTTTCTATTTTCCCCAAAGTCTCACATTGAGACTTACCTACTGTATGTGCTCAATGAATGTCTATTGAAGGAATGAACGAATATTTTAAATCTAGTTAATGTTATTCCTAAAGTCATTCCTAACTAGTCCCCTCCTGTGGATTTTATTTCACTCGCTTCAGTGAGGACTAATTTAGGGTTTAGAATGACTGCCCTGGCTTCGATATGTGGAAAACTCTCTCAGAGAGTTACTTTCTCAATAACTATCGAGATAGTATCAGGCCTGTATCAGGCTTCATCAGAAATTTCTAAATTACTATGTCCCCCATTTTGATTATA
Source organism: Arctocebus calabarensis (assembly GCA_963573935.1). Taxonomy (NCBI): domain Eukaryota; kingdom Metazoa; phylum Chordata; class Mammalia; order Primates; family Lorisidae; genus Arctocebus; species Arctocebus calabarensis. Next base: position 6,337 of record CAUYON010100460.1, on the reverse strand, counting down.
GGAGGATTTCAACTTGCCCTTAAAACCTTCCACAGTTTATTATGTCATTATAAAGGGAGTATTTCACGTCTGTCTGTCTGGGTTTGCCACACTTTCCCACAGTCCAGGGAGCCATGGAAAGAACGCCACTGAAGCCTCTCATGAAAACACAAAGGTCTATGCTGAGGGGACTTCCCTGACTCTCCCAAAGCTGACAGTCCTCAGGGCACCACAAGCATGTTGGGTCCCGTGAGGGGACCAGTCTTCTCTATCACTTTACTTCATGTTGTTACTTGGCTTACCCACAACACAGCTTTTTTGACCCCTGGCTTTCCTCTCTTCTTCAGTCCGAAGGGTAACAGAGAACAAGTGAGAGTATGTAAATCTCTCACTACATTACTTAGGTTCACACCCAGGTTCAGGAGTAGGACAGGGGACAGGGAATATCACTCCATTTTTCTCAATGTTTTTCTTCTGCTGTTGCTCAGACCCAAGAAAACTACTTCCTCTTGGGAAGAGAGAAACTTTTTCTCTCCAAAATTCTCCTTCTTTTCAGTGGATACAAAAACCACTGGGTGGGGAAGGGGCATTATAAAAGGAGAGGGTGTATCTATGCTATTAGCTCCCAAGACCTGGATCAACCAGTGAAAAGCCCGATTACAATTCAAACATCAAAAGACTCTAATCTGCTCCTCAGTCAGTGAGCTCTGAGGGCCCCGGTTCAGAAACCAAGACTTCTGGGCATTTGCCAACAGTCCAAACTCGCCTATCACTGAAGTTCCCATGCAAGCTGGGGAAATCCTAAGATTGTTTCCAAATGATTCTTTCAAATACATGAGGCATGTTTTTACTACCTTCCCTATTTGTAGTCCATCTGAGAAGTTCTTAAAGGATGATGGAGAAGAAAAAAAGGGAAAAGGGGCAAGAAGCATGTAAGGGAAAAGCAGTAAAATAAGGGGGGTACAATGCAGGTGTGAAAGAGAAAGTGAGAAAAGCCTAAACAACCAATCTTAAATTCAGCATAGAGTGTCTTCTGTTATAGAAGTGCTGATTCGAGCACTTTGGGGCTAAAACTTTCTTGTTCTAAAGACAGGGCTCTGGGGAAGCGCGGTCTCTCTCTCTCTCTCTCTCTCTCTCTCTGTTCTCACAGACATGACACAAAGGGAAAGCTTTGTTTTTTTTTTTTCTTCCCCAATAACTCTATTACTGGACTTATATATGTACATTAAGTAGTGGGCCTCTTAAATACGGCCCTGAGTCTTAGGAGTTGTAACTGAAAATACATATTAGCAATTAAGAATCCTTTCCAGTAGTGGTTAGCTCCTCAGGAGGAATTTCTCTTTGCTTGGTACTTACTTTTTCTGAAGGCATTTAAATGCACTGACGCAAAACAGGACTATGAGACCATTTGTACCTGGTTGTGGTCCAAGAAGAGGTTTACCGGGCATTTCCTTATGAAAGAAAGTTGCTAAGCTGTAGTAAACGCCCACAGATCGCTGAGACTAAATATGAATCAGAAAGTTATAAATAGTAATAAAACCTGATCATTTCCTTTCCTGTGTCATCTACACAAAGGTGAATAGGTTAGTACATTTCAGAGTGTTAAAACTCTTGAGAATTTTTTCCTGTGGAGAATCAGTATTTGCCTCCAACCTCAACTTCATCAGCTCTGATAAGGGTCATCAGGACGTGGATTAGGAAGTGGCAGGACAGTGTTTTCCAGCTATGGGATGGTGTGATGGTGTGTGGTTGTGAGGCCAGAAAACCCTCAACGAGATTCTAGCCAGAGTCACGCACTTAAAAAATCACAAGCCTATCCATCTTGTGACTCCTTGGCGTTTTCTGACCAGGGTCCTGAATATAGCCGTACGTGGTACTCACTGTCTCCAAAGTGCGAACACCCCTGTTGCTGGGAACTTAGGAGTGTGTAGGTCAATGAGAAGATTTTTTAAAATTACACACCTAGTCAGAAGCATGAGGCGATTCCTCTGTTTTGCTAACACTTAAGGTCTTCAAGGTACCTGTTTGTTTTCAAGGTCAGTGCAATGTGACCAGCCCTCCTCCAAGTTCAAAGGGGCTGACCTCGTGTAGTGGGGCAATATTTCTGAGGGGGAGCACTGTCAATTGCCCTGGCTTAGTTCTATCTGTAAAATCCACCCTCTCATTGCTCCCTTCTTCCTCTCAGGAGGCTTCATTGAGAATTCATCTGCTTTCTAAAAACTGACAGCCATGTTACACATTAGTTTCTTTCTGGAAGCCAGACTGGTGTTAAAATGTAAAAGTTTGCTCTTAGTCCAGAGAAGGGTGACTTATCTTGGAGGTCACAGTCTGCTGCATCAGTCTGTGACATATTGCAAAACTGGTATGAGATTTCTTCCTTTGATTGAATCAACCATGTTTGTGAACTCTAATTTATCCACATTTCCCTTGACCATATGGGTCTTAGACAGCAATCATGCCCTGTAATTCTATATAAAATATTGCCCTAGTCCCTTGAGGGCTTTTTTTTTTCTTTATTGATTCAACGTCAAAAATGCAGTTGTTCAGTTGTGGGTAAAATGAGGCGTGTATCTGTCTATTACTACCGTCAGCTTAATTCTCCTTCCAGCTTATGTGGATGTTCCCTGGTATGTTTTCTTTCTGAAATATAGCCTACTGTTCACTTTATTAGTCAGAATATTAGGGATTTAAATCAGGTAATTTTTTTACTCTTCTGTTAATAAATCTCCACTCACGTATACAATGCCCATTATGAGAAACTTCCCTCTATCGTAATTGAAAAGGCAGGAAACCACAGGTTACCTCATTTTGCATGATAATTCTGGGCTCTGACTCACTTAGAAGGTGTGATTAGAATCATAGAAGCTGAATCTGAAGGGAATACAGAGGTCATCTCACTGACTTATCTTGGGAACCACCAAGGTCGCTTCTTGTCGCCTTTTTAAAATACAAAATTCCTTCTTTCTTCTGCCCAGAGATACTGACTTTTCTAGGTCAGACTTGGCGCTCCAGGGTGTATACTTGCAGATTCTTGCAGAAGACTCCCTAGGTGATTGAGAAGACTAGCTCATTCCGTGATCCACAGATAACAGTTCCTTCTCCTCATATCCACTTTATTTATAGTTTTTTTTGCAGTTTTTGGTTGGGTTTGAACCTGCCACCCCAGGCATATGGGGCTGGCGCCCTACTCCCTGAGCCACAGGCACTACCCCCTAATATCCACTTAAAATTTTTTTTTTTTTTTTTGAGACAGAGTTTCACTATGTTGCCCTCAGTAGAGTGCTGTGGTGTCACAGCTCATAGCAACCTTAAACTCTTGGACTTCAGTGATTCTCTTGCCTCAGCCTCCCAAGTAGCTGGGACTATAGGCTGCCGACCACAATGCATGGCTATTTTTTTTGTCCCGGTTGTCATTTGTTGTTTAGTTGGCCTGGGCTGGGCTCGAACCCACCAGCCCCGGTATATGTGGCTGGTGCTATAACCACTGTGCTATGGGCACTGAGCCACTTTAAAATTCTTGATTTCTGAATATCCTGCTTTTATAGACTCAATGTAAGAAAGGAAGCCATCTGTGTGGAATCAAACTTACCACTTCACAGACTGACTGTGTGTTATGTATTATGTATTATGTACTGTATACTATGTCTATGTATTGTGTACTGTGTCTATGTCTGTGTGCTGTGTACCTGTGTACTATATCTATGTACTATGTACTATGTCCATGTACTGTGTACTGTGTCAATGTCTATATACTGTGTACCTGTGTACTATGTCTATGTACTGTGTACTGTGTCAATGTCTAACAATTGCATAGCCAGGCAGAGACAGGCAGATGCTTTTCTTTTGATTAAAAGAAGACAGTTTAAAAAAAAATAAAAGAAGATAGTTTTCTCAGTCTCAGGAAAGATGCTTTCTTTTCTGACCATGTTAATTATGCAAATAGTAATTATAATCAATTATTTATAATGACTTATAATCACTATTTTATGCAATTTACCTGTATTAATTCCTTTAATTCTTAAGCAAATCCTACAAAAGAGATACTATTTTTCTCAATTTGAAGATGAAAAAAATTAAAGTTTAAAGAGGCCAAGTAACCTACTCAAAATCCTGACCAGCAAGTGATTAAGTGGGATTTGAACCTGAGGGCTCTGGCTTTAAACTTCTGCTGTCATCTCAATATTCTACACTGTCTTTCAGCCACAGTGCTAGTAGACAGAAGTTAGGAACTATAACACAACAAGGATTTTTTTTAATGATGACGATGATTATTTACTCCTTTAGTGCTGTCATTCCTCAAAACCCCTCTCACTGGAGAGGAGGTAGATCAAGTTTGTTTTCTTGCATTGTCAATTTTTTTTTCTTTTTTGAGACACAGCCTCAAGTTGTTGCCCTAGGTAGAGTGCCCTGGCATTAAAACTCACAGCAACCTCCAACTCTTGAGCTTAAGCGATTCTCCTGTCTCAGCCTTCCAAGTAGCTGGGACTACAGGTGCCCACCACAATGCCAGGCTATTTTCTGGCTTTAATTGTCATTGTTGTTTGGCAGGCCCGCCCCGGGCCAGATTTGAATCTGCCAGCTTTGGTAAATGTGGCTAGTGCCTTAGCCGCTTAAGCTACAGGTGCCAAGTTGCGTTGTCAGTATTTTATTTATGTCAAAATCAGAATTTATTATAATTTTACTTTCCTGGCTTTAAAGGAAGTTAACTTACCTATAATATGTTTAAAATATAATTAGTTTATCTCATTTTCAAATAAGAGTATTGCTAAGTACCTGCATGACATTTTCTTATAACCCAGTGATTACCTTAAGTCATTTAAAATCTATTTTAGGTCACCGAAACATCTTTGCAGGACCTCGTTGTGATAGTATTGCTAAACAATAATAACAAACCCAGGATAGTCTCAGCTTTTTTTTTTTTTATGGTAATAGATCAAGTTTTTAAGGAGCTCATAGCCTTTGGGACAAATCCAGACTGGGAGACAGGGAAAGGAAATAAGCCTTTTGGAATAAAATTATCTGGAGAAAGGCAAAGTCTAGGAAGGCCATCTGGGTGCAAAGAATGGTACATGGGGATGGAGAGCAGTCTTGTGACGAGTGCCAGAGTGCCTTCGCGCTCTCATTCAAGGGACAGAAGAAGAGGGCTTTGGGAATGAGCTAACACGGAGAAACGGCTGATCAAATTAGTCACCTAAATCCAAGCCTTTACCCAATATCAAGCTTTTCCAATAATTTCAAGGATATAAGCAATCAAGAGACTCAAAGGAAGCAAAGAGGGATCTGAGACATTGGGGGTAGCTCACTAGGCCCTATCTTTTCATGTCAGACATTCACTCTCTGGCTCAGAATAATAAAGGAGATCTCAAGGCATTTAAAGGGTTTTTCTCACACAGGAGGAGAAGCATTTAAGTCATACGATATCTCTATTTTATACTTCAAAGAACAACATTCTCCAGAGAGCCATGCCTCATACAATTATATATCTTAGGAGTACTTAATATAAATTATCCTAAGTCAGGGAAATCTTACTAAGGGTATTGGATAGACAGCTTCCTTTCAGGTGACAAACATTATTAGCCTATTGACTCAGAGGTCCAACTGATAAAAAGATAAGATTGGGTCATTTGCCTTCTTTTCTTTCTCCCTATTGTCCTTTAATAAAGAGCGTGAATGGATCATAGGCTGGCTACTTTACTTAAATAGTGGCTCAGCAAGGGGAGATAGTTTGAGAGGGCTGGCCCTGGGCTGAAACAGCGTCCCTGAACAGTGGAAGACAAGCACGGTCTTTCAAATTGGGTAAAACTGTTTCAGCCGAAACCCAGTAGGGTGAACAGACCCCCTTTGGACTCTGTAAATCTCCAAAAAAGAGAAGCTGTGACTTTACTTGTACTTGACATCGAGGAAACTATTTGCACTTTTTTTCGTTTTTTTGACACAGAGTCTTGCTCTTTCACCCCAGGTAGATTGTAGCAGCAGCATCAGAGTTCGCTACAACCTTAGCTCCTAGGCTTAAGCGATCCTCTTGCCTTAGCCTCCTGAGTAGATGGGACTACAGCCATACTACCACGCCCAGCTAATTTTTTCTATTTTTTTTTTTTTTTTTGAGACAGAGCCGCAAGCTGTCACCCTGGATAGAGTGCTGCGGCATCACAGCTCACAGCAACCTCCAATTCCTGGGCTCAAGCGAGTCTCTTGCCTCTGCCACAATGCCCGGCCATTTTTTTTTTTTTTTTTTTTTTTTGGTTGCAGCTGTCATTGTTGTTTGGCGGGCCGGGATGGATTCGAACCTGCCACCCCAGATGTATGTGGCTGGCGCCCTAGCCCGTTGAGCCACAGGCGCCAAGCCAATTTTTTCTAT
>CAUYON010100459.1:0-10120 GCA_963573935.1 Arctocebus calabarensis | reverse complement strand
GAAGGGAGTTGTGTCTGTGATTAACCTCCATAATTCAGTTGCCTTTGTATATGCCAACAACAGTCCAGATGAGAGGTTAATCACAGATATGGCTATTTTAATTTTCATTCATATTTAGGTATTATTAAATATTCTTTTTAATTTCTTTTTTTCTTTCTCTCTCTTTTTTTTTTTTGAGACAGAGCCTCAAGCTATCACCATGGGTAGAGTGCTGTGGCATCACAGCTCACAGCAACCTCCACCTCCTGGGCTGAAGCAATTCTCCTGCCTCCACCTCCCAAGTAGCTGGGACTACCGGCACCCGCCACAAAGCCTGGCTACTTTTTGGTTGCAGCCATCATTGTTGTTTGGCAGGCCCAGGCTGGTTTTGAACCTGCCAGCTCAGGTGTATGTAGCTGGCGCCTTAGCCCATTGAGTCACTGGCGCTGAGCCTAATTTCTTTTTTGATTGAATAAGTATATTGTTTAATTTGGACATATTTGTAAATTTTCTAGTTTTTATTCTGTTATTGATTTCTAGTTTCAGACCATTGTGGTAAATAAAGGTGTTTGAAATGATTTCAGTCCTCTTATAGTTTTAAAGACTTATTTTGTGAACTAATATGTGATCTCTCCTAGAGAATGTTTTATGTGCTCTTGAGAAAAGTGTATATTCTATAGCTTTGGGGTAAAATGTTCTTTATATGTTGGGTCTACTTGTTGTATAGCATTGTTCCAGTCTTCTGTTTCTTTTTTAATCTCTCTTTGAATGTTTTATGCATTATAGAGAGCAGGATTTTGAAGTTTCCTACTATTTGCTATCTATATTTTTTGCTCTGATTGTTAATGTTTACTTTATATATTTGTGCTTTGATTTTAAGTGCATATATACTTATAACTTTTATATATTCCCATTGGGTTAACCCTTTTATCATCATATAATGACTTTCATTGTCTCTGCAACAGTTTTTGACTTGAAGTACATTTTGTTTGATATAAATACAACCCTGTTTTGGTTACCATTTGCATAGAATATGTTTTTTCATCTCTTTACTTTCAGTTATATCTGTCCTTAAATCTGAAGTGGGTTCCTCATAGACAACATATACCTGGGTCTTGCTTCTCTATCCATTCAGCCACTCTATGTCTTTTGATTAGGGAATTTAATTCATTTATATTTCAATTAATTATCAACAGGGGAGAATTATTATTGCCATTCTGTTAATTATTTGTTAATCTTGTGGTTCTCTTCTCTGTCCTTTTCTCTCTTAATGTCTTTTTTGTATTTTTTTGACTTTTTTTTGTATTGATATGCTTTGATTTCTTTCTCTTTAGCTTTTTTTTTTTTTTTTTTTGAGATAGAGTCTCACTTTGTCGATCTCAGTAGAGTGCCATGGCATGATAGCTCACAACAACCTCAAACTCTTGGACTTAAGCAATTCTCTTGCCTCAGCTTCCCAAGTAGCTGGGGCTACAGGTACCTGCCACAATGCCTGGCTTTTTTTTTTTTTTTTTTTTGTAGTTATCATTGTTGTTTGGCAGGCCCGGGCTGGGTTGGAATCCACCAGCCTCAGTGTATGTGGCCGGCACCCTAACCACTGAGCTATGGGTGCTGAACTTCTCTTTAACTTCAATAGGTATTTTTTTTGTTATCTTGGGGCTTATATAAAATATCTCTCAGTAGTCTATTTTAATCTGATAAAGGCTTAAAATGCCTTAACTCCCCCACATATTTAATGTTATTGTCACAATTTACATCTATTCATATTATGTATCTTTAAATATATTTTTTAGTTTAATTATTTAAAATATTTTTGTCTTTTAACTTTTATACTAGAATTAAAAGTTATTTACCCATTACTATCATAGTAATATGGTATTCTGTATTTATCTATATTTACCTTTTCCAACGAGTTTCATACTTTCTCATAATATTGTGCTGCTGTTTAGTGTTTTTTTCTTTCATCTTGAAAAACTCCTTTTAGTGTTTCTTGTAGAGTAGGACTACTGGTGATGAATATTCAGCTTTTATTTGTATGGAAAAGCCTTTATCTCTCCTACATTTTTGAAGGATAATTTTTCTGGGTATAGTATTACTAGCTAGTAGTATTTTTCTTTTAGCATTTGGAATATATCATCCTACTGTTTTTTAGCCCACAAGGTTTCTGCTGAAAAATCTGCTGATAATTTTATGACAGTTCCCTTGAATGTGCCAAGTTGCTTTCTCTTACTGCTTTCAGAATTCTCTTTGGCTTTTGATAATTTGATTATAATATATCTCAATGTGGATTTCTTTGAGTTTATTTTATTTGTTGTCCTAGGAGTTCTTAGCTATCAAAGAAATCTTTTCTTCCCTGAGTTTGGAAAGTTTTCAGCCATTATTTCTTTGTATAAGCTTTCTGGTCCTTTCTTTCTCTCTTCTCTTTCTTTGATTCCTATTGTGCATATATTAGCCTGCTTGATGGTATTCTATATGCCCCTTAATTTTTTTTTTTTTGGTAGAGACAGAGTCTCACTTTATAGCCCTCAGTAGAGTGCTGTGGCATCACACAGCTCACAGCAACCTCCAGCTCCTGGGCTTAGGCGATTCTCTTGCTTTAGCCTCCCGAGCAGCTGGGACTACAGGGGTCTGCCACAATGCCCAGCTATTTTTCTGTTTTTTTGCAGTTCAGCCGAGGTTGGGTTTGAACCCACCACCTTCGGTATATGAGGCTGGTGCCCTACTCGATGAGCCACAGGTGCTGCTCCGCCCCTTAAGTTTTTGTCACTCTTTTTTATTCCTGCTTTTTTTGGACTGCATTATTTTCAATGACCTGTCATCAAGTTCACTGATCCTTTCTTCTACTTGATCTAGTCTGTTATTAAATCCTTCTAATCAATTTTTCAGATCAGTTATTATGTTTTTTATCTCCATGATTTTTGTGTGATACTTTAAAATATTGTTTCTCTTTTGGTTGAAATACAAAGAGCTATTTTGCTGTTGACTTTGATGAGCATCTATATGATAGTTATGATGAATCCTCTTTCAGGTGAATCCTGTAATTCTGTTTTATTAGGCTTGGTTTCTAGAGTATTATCTTGTCTCTTTGTATGGAACATAGTTTCTTAATTTTTTCTTTTCCTTGACTTTCTGTTTTGGTGTTTGTGCACAAGACAGAACAGGCACTTCTTTTGGTCTTTAGTGACTTAGCTTTGTACAGCAGAAGACCCCCACAAATCATCCCAGCTAGAACCTTTGGTGCTTCTACCAACTTTTCCATCCCCAGTGAAAAGAAAGTAGCTGTGTTTTTTTTCTTTTTTCTGCTCACTCTGTGCTGAGCCAAGGGTCAGAAGGAGAGATATGGTATCTACTAGTCCAAACTACTCTCTTTATTCTCTCCTAGGTGGCTAGACTGCTCCAAGGCTGGAAAGATGAAAGCCAGTTCTCTGGGGATCCCCTTTGGAAAAGTTGAGGTGCTAGATGCACAAACCAATCCCTTCCCTACCCTGGTGGAAAGAGGGATCTGCAGGGTGTCTCTCTTCCTGATCATATAGCGTTTGCCAAGGGTAGGGATTCTAGCAAGAGGTGTTCTGAATTTCCCTATTTGTTTCATTAAGTCAATTTTATGTTCTTCTGGTTTCTAGAGTTTTATTTAATTAGCATCTGGATTTCTTGCAAAGCAAAATTTTTCTGCCACTGTTGCTAAATTGCTATGTCTTTGGGGGAAAGAAGGGCCTAGGGCTTCCCACTCTGCCATCTTGCTGATGTCCTATGGCTCATTACTCTTGAACCAAACTTCTATACCTCTTTCTCTTTTTTTTCAGGAGAGGACTTACTCTATGAGGTTCCTATTTTTCCATGTGAATTAATTCCTTATATTTGGGTTTTCAGGCACAAGCTGAAGTCCTCACTTCTGGGGATTCTAGATATGGGTCAATCCTGGCCTAGAAGATCCTGATATAAAAGTACATGATGAAGCAAAAAGGGAGATTCAGAACACCTCTTGCTAGAATCCCTATCCCTGGCAAATGCTATATGATCAGTTAGCTCACTGCTCCCCCAGTGTGAAATATCCTTTTATGGGACAGTCGGGGGAGAGGGTATTTGAACCCTATTTATATGGCCCTAATACTCTGCAAAAATACAACTAAGACTCCCTTTCACAAAAGTGAAAAGTGAAGAGCTTGTCTTTGTTACAAACCTCTCATCTTTCTCTGCCTCTGCGGCCCTTTAATGTTTGTTACTGGAGGTGTGGTATGTTTTAAGCTCTACATGCCTGCTAGGACTCTTCATGGTGTTGCCTGACCTGGCCTGACCTGTGCTGTGAGTTTCTCCTCTTCCTTTCTTCCCATCAAAGCTAACCTGTTCAGGGAGCCATTCTATCAAGAGTTGAACTCTTCTGGAAAATGATACACCGCTTTAAGCTGAGATGTTGTATAATGGTAATCACTGTGACTCATCTCTTAAGCTAGCTGTTCCTGATGGAATGTGATCAGAGCTGAGAGGTGATACCCACATTTTGGGTTGGAGAACTAAAGACTAAAAGCCTTGCCATGAATGTAAAAATGACATCTCACCTGGAAATGAGTGGAGCCCCTGCCTGTGGAGAAAATCCATACATGTCTTTTACTTAATTCACTATCTTCCAGGAATACTTACAAATAAAAGTTATGGTTGGATCACTATCCAGACTCAGAGTATGCTGCCTTTCTGAAAAGATACTTTTGCCTTATAATATTTAAGATAATACACTATTGTCTGTCTACTAGAGAAAGGCAGGCTGACAGAGGAGATTAAGTCAAGGGCTTTATTCAGGAGGCTGCAGAGGAGTTGATGGTGAATATAGAGTTTAAGGGGTGGTGCCTCTGGCTCAGTGAGTAGGGCACTGACCTCATATACCGAGGGTGGCGGGTTCGAACCCAAACCCGGCCAAACTGCAACAACAACAACATAAATAAATAATAGAGTTTAAATGGTGACTGATGGAAGCCATGGAGAAAAGAGAAGTAGGCAAGGGTACAAGCAGACAGAAGAAGGCACTGGAAATATTTGACCTTAGTTATTTTAGGGAGATCTGGGTGATGGATATAAAGAGGTTTAAGGAGAAATAAGGCAAGCAGGTGGAGGGAAAGGTACTAAGTTGAAATGCATCTTCTCCTTGGATCATGTTAAGACCATTGTTAGAAATAAGAACAAGGGTAATGGTAATTTTCTGGATTCATGGATGCTCATACCTACAGCAGTCCTTGTTGAGCAGATGGAAAAAAAGGATGATTAAAAGAATGAATGAATATTGCCAGTATACTCATATGTCTCTGAGCTTACAAAGACTTGTTGGGTGACTCAGAGTTATTAATATAAATAGTTACAGTGGCAACAAAATGTCCTAGTGACAGTCCTATTTTAAAAATTAACTTTAAAATCTATTTTAAAATGTTATTCTAAATCCTATGTATGTTCTTTTTTGCATTCCTTTGAGAAGTCAAGTCTGTTATTTACAGTGTTTATTACTTTTAAACATATGGGAGTACATATGAAGTTTGTCCACTTTTTTCTAGAGCAAGTAAACAAACTGGGAATTGCACCAATATGATCATATTCACTCTGCCATTGACCTTGTCCAGGCTCTCCAAGGTCAGTAGTGGTGGTTGAATTTTTGTCAGGATTGACTTGTTTTCAGCAGGAGCTGGGTCTCCCGCCTACCAACATTTGTAATCTTTCCTTACTATCTAGCCTGCTGTAAAATTACTAGTACAGTTTCCCCAGGCAATGACTTTGTGATTTTCTACTTTTTTATTGATCAATAAACAGTTTTAAACCAAAAAACCCCACAGTGAGAATAGAAACTTATTTGGTACTTGTAACTACCTGCCTTGGAGAAGAAAGAGGGATTGGAAAGATAAGAGCCTCAGGCACTGGCTGCCTTCTTAATGCCAACACTACTAGATGAAAATAGAAAAATGCAGCCAAAGGTTAAGAAAACAGTGTTCATCTATAGTATGCCAAAGAACTCATTGTTTCCCGTGGAATTTAATCCATTGTTTTTATGACTCATGGATGTATGTACCACCCTTTGTAAATTTACAGAGAGCAGGCTTTGGTTGTTGTGTTCATTGCTATTTTTTAGTGTTAAGCACAGTGCCTGGCATAGAGTTAGTAGCCAAGAAGTATCTGTAGAATAAATGATTATGTAAATAATAGAGCTACCAGGCTTGAGACTAAGAGTGTGAATTTATTTGTATGTTACGCTGAAACTGTTTCATAGTAATTTCCTTGCATAAGTCTGATAGCTCCAATTAGACTTAAGGAGACACCCTATGCCCTATGTGTTTTCTGTTCTCTGTGGCAGAAAATTTAGTTTATGACCATAGCAATACCTCTAGTTAGTAATGGCTGTGTTTCCAATGGTTACAGCTTCCTGTCATTCTATTTACTTGTTTTCTTTTGGCTTTGGTTTTGGGTAAATTGAATTTTAAAAATACATTTAGAAAATAAAACTATATTTTTAGTAAAACCAAATCAATAACCAGCTAAGGATAGCAGATAATTTGTGATTTGAATAAAAAACTCTCTGCATGGGCACATTTTGAATTCTAGGAGAGGTTTCTCCTCACATTTACTGATATCACTTATTTTATTCAAGGAGTGATTGGAAGTAGGATGAAGTGGAAGATACTTTTTTGTTATTTTTTAAACGATGCTGTGTCATTTTGCTTTCACATTAAGAAACGTTGGGAAACAGAGGATTGTTGGTTTTCTTGTTTTCCACAGTGGCATCAGCTGATCAGCACCTGTTGTGTGTGTGATAATCATGACCCGAGATGACAAATTCCATGACAGCATGGCCAAGGCCTCTGGAAATAGGAAAAGCTAGAAGAGCCAGTTTATAGTTCATCAAAGTAAGACTACTTTTTTCTCAAATATTCCTTTTTTTTTGAGACAGAGTCTTACTCTGTCACCCTGTGTTAGAGTGCTGTGATGTCATAGTTCATAGCAACCTCATCCTCTTGAGCTCAAGTGATTTTCCTCTCAGCCTCCTGAGTAGCTAGGATTATAGGTGCATGCCATGACACCTGGCTAGTTTTTCTATTTTCAGTAGAGATGGGGTCTCGATCTTGCTCAGGCTGATCTTGAATTCCTGAGATTAGGGGATCCACCTGCCTTGGCCTTCCAGAATGTAAGGAGGACAGGTATGAGCTACCACATCAGGCCTCTTAAATCTTCCTTAAGTGAAAAACATGCTTTTATTCACCCAATGTGTAATCATAAGCATTAAAACCTGGAAGGGGGTTGGGAGCTTCTGTTTCAGCCTGCCCATTTTGCAAACAAGGAAATGAGATCCAGTGCAGCTCAAGACTGTCCAGGATTACATAACAATTTCAGTAGCAGAGTCCCCCAGTTTGGACCCCGGACATGAGATACTATTCTAGTGTGTTGCCCCCAGATGACCCAGGTTGTATGGGTTATAACTCTTGATTGTCCTCTGTAGTACACCCACAGGAAATAGATATGAGTTCCCGTTACTGATGGGAGCTCAAGAATCCATTTCCATCTGTGCCTTCCCTCTTCTGCTTTCTCCAGGTGCCTTATGTCCCAAGTGGGGCCATTTCTAGGGCATTGAAAGGAGGCCTGAGATGCATCTAGAAGGCTCACTGCTACGAGGTACTTTACCAAGTCTCTTAAACAGGAAGGTTTTCCAGTGCCCATGGGCTCTGCTTATGATGGTGCCAGGCCTCAGTAGCAGTGGGGCAGAAGGCCTTTCACTCAGCCAGCTGATGCAAAAGATGAAAACTCTGTCCTTTTCAAAATGTTCCAGAAAGCCAAAATAACTCATACTTCCCACACAACATTAGAGCAGATTTATGCCCCTTTAAGAACACATGTGGTGTAAAAAGATGAAGGGAAAGACGGCCTAAAGTTTTACATATGGTAGCGAGGTAATCCTAGCCGAGTTGGCTTCTCTAGAGAGTGCCTGCAGAGTATAATTAGAACAGAGATAGCCATCCCAACAGATATATACTTGAGCGAATTGTGGTTAAGACAAAATTGGAACCAAGGCTAAATTTATCAGTAACAAGGCTTAAAAAAAGGAAAAGAAGACAAATGAAGTTGAAATTTTTCTTTGTTTATTTTAATGTCCAGAATACTTTCTAGCTGATTTATGTCATAGCTTCAGTGTATTTTTCATTTTTTATTTATTTTGCAGTTAATTAGATTTCCAGGTTTTTCATCCAGTCACTGCAATTGATTTCTGAAAAGATGGATTTATTGTTTAGCCAGGCAGAATTCTGACAATCTTCAGAGGATGGAAAATAAAAGAAAACAGCTCATACATAGAGCACTGTGGGTTATCATTGGGTCAGACTGGGAAGATATGTTACAGCTGGCAGGTTTATGCCAGAACTTCAGCACAAGTAATCTTCTTGCTAGATAGGCAGCACCAAGGCCTGTTGGAATGTTTTGTAGGATATTGTCAATGATCTGTGCTTAGAAGGAAATATAGCCCAGCAGGAGGACCCCAGAGCAGATACCACGTCTCAGACAGGTTGGACCCAAGGGTGGAGAATTGTCTAAATTTGAAATAGCTCACACCTTTGCTGGGGTAGAATGGGGCCTTATTTTTCTTCGTAAATGTCTCTGTTGGATGGCCATAATGGCTCAGCGGGAAGAACCAAGAAGGAACTCATGCCTTGAGCTCCTTTTTGCAGAAAGTCCTGGAAATTTAGGGGGAAGGAGTGGAACAATGCCTTCATCTCTGAAAAAGTCTGACATTTATCCAACTATACATCTACTCACCTATGTAATAATATTTTATCAAGTTCCAACTATATGCTAAATACTTTGCATGGTGCTGAGCATAGTAAAATCAATAATAAAAAAATATACTACCTACCCTTGTGGATCTTATGGTCTATTGAGAAAATAGTTACAAGATTTTTGAGAGTTAGGAAAGAGAAGTCCAGGGAGCTCCAGGAATATATTATAGGAATATATTATATCTATTCTAGTCTGGGGTTGGAAATTTTCCAGCAGGAAATGTTGTGAACTGACCACTGAGAGTCAGAATATACATGTGCATGATGATCAGGCCATATATGAAACAGAACTCTGACCTACCATTTGCAGCAACAAGTTTAGGAAATCAACCCATTACCTACAGTAATCAGCCTGGGAAGTCAGCTCACTATCCATAAATCAGATTTATAGGAAGTTAGACCACAATCTCTAGCATTGGACCCAGCAAGTCAAATGATAACTCCTGTAACAATTGGCTCCAAAGGGCCAGGAGTCAGTAACTGATAACTTCCCTAATTTTTGTCCCCACTTCCAATTTAGGATGAACAGGAAGAAGGTAAGTATGCACCCCTAACTAGTTGCATAGGATGCCTGCTTCTAGTGATCTCACCTACCGCTTCTCCATGCCAATAGTCTAGAATCGGGGCATACGTGAAGTCTACCCTTTTTTACTATAAAGCTTTCCTACTCCTCTTCCTGCCCCTGAGTTTCTGCCAAAACACTAGCAATGGTGGCCAACTCCCTTGCTATAGCAAGCTCTGAATAAATGGCCTTTGCTTGTTCTCACTTGGTTGGTCTTTGTTTATTTCATAGATCACATGTAGGTCAGATGGTGGTGGGAAAAAGAGTGTTTCAGGAGACAGAACCACACATGCAAAGTCCCTGAGACATGTACTAAAGTACATTCTTCCAGCTGTAAAAGTTGGATGTGACTGAAATGCAGAGTGTGAGAGGGAGACTGGCATAAGATGTGGCAGGGGCTGGAGGTCTGGGTGTAGGTGTGGGTTTGGGTTCCTGCCAGGCCTTATGAACTATGTTGATGGTTTTGGGCTTTATCCTAACCAGAGCATCCTTTGTGGCTGGTACTTGGCAGTTTTTCTTGTAATTATTAAAAAAATTTTTGTTGTTGAAATTTGGCTGGGGCCAGGTTTGAACCTTCCACCCTCGGTATATGGGACCGGTGCCCTAACCACTGAGCCACAGGTGCTGCCCTTAATAGTATTTTTTTTATTGTAATTTAACTCCAGCTCCTGTCTGTTTCTCTGTATGTGAGCTTTCACTTACTATATGAGGGTCTGCACGCTTTGAGACCTCTTAGTTTTCTCTTAGCTTTGTTTCAGTGAGGCACATGAACAGGCCAAGACAC
>CAUYON010100458.1:0-13871 GCA_963573935.1 Arctocebus calabarensis | reverse complement strand
GAACTAGATTTTTCTAGTTCTAAAATTTGAGGCTGAGTATTTTTTTTTTTTTTTTTTTGAGACAGAGCCTCAAGCTGTCACCCTGGATAGAGTGTCATGGCATCCACAGCTCACAGCAACCTCCAATTCCTGGGCTCAAGCAAGTCTCTTGCCTCCGCCTCCCAAGTAACTGGGACTACAGGCGCCCGCCACAATGCCCGGCCATTTTTTGGTTGCAGCCGTCATTGTTGTTTGGCGAGCCCGGTCTGGATTCGAACCCACCAGCTCAGATGTACGTGGCTGGCGCCTTAGCCCGTTGAGCCACAGGCGCCTAGCCGAGGCTGAGTATTTTTATAAAGCCTCAGGTTATAGTGTCTTCATCATGTGCTCTTCCTTCCTAAGACCTTAATATGATCCTTCCTTTATAATTGGCAGATTGTTGAAGTACTTAGCATATTTTTTTTATTTCTAAAAGTTCAATCTTGTGTAACATTTCCCTTCAATTTTGACTCTAAATTAAAAGTATTAAGATAGGTTTTATTGTAGTCCCTGGCTGTATGAAAACAGTAACTCTTTTATGTTTTTTAGTACATCAGTAAAGTATTAATTATAGACAAAAACAAGAAATTGAGGGGTTAAAAGATGAGAAGATAACATTGGGCACTTGAAATTACTGCCTAATTTGAAGTCAGGTAATAAATGTATGATAACCCTAAGTGCTATGTAAAAGTAAAATAATTGTAGTGGCTCTAGAAAGCTGTGTTCCCTGAGGTCCTGAGAAAAATCTCTCTAAGCTTCAAAAGATCACTGAGCCATGAATTATTAAAGCAATTTGTTAAAAAAAAAAGAAGTTGACAATTATTATCTGGGCCCTGAAGGACATGTATAATTTAATGTATATGGACACTCTAGTCACCATTTAATCATCAGCTGGCAAGTGAAATAAACAACTTAAAGCTGTTTGAAATAATTTTTTAAAAATATTTTTTAGATAAAAAGTTTTTTTAAATTGGTACTGTTTATTGCTTAGAGGTGAGTTGTTTTTGTCTCAGATAATTCATGTAAAATATATTTATAATCCACATAAAGTAAACTGTTACTTATACATAAAATAGAGCCTTTGATTTGGGGCAAAATGAATAAAAGATTTTTGCTGGAAATTTTGTTTAAACTATAGAATGATGCCGAGTTGTTGTCCATCAATACTTATCTTGTTTAATTGACTCAAGAGCCAAGTGGAGAGAAATGTGCATGCTTATTGTTGAATAAGCTATTACCCTCCTTTCTTGCATTGGAAAACCCAACAAAGCTTAGCATTTATTTTTATTATGATTTAAGTACAATTTTTTATCCTAGTGTGGGCATGACTTTCTTATGCTGTATAAAATAATAACTCTAATATATTATTTAAAGCAGAACTTGTTGACAAAGAGATAACCCTGAGAAGTCTAATAAATTGTTCCTCCAAGGATTTTAATATGCCTGTATGTATACACACACATACGAATGATGACTTAGAAAGAAACAAGGCAAGTCTTTTTTTGTAATACATATATTTAATGCCAGCTCTTCTTTCTTTTAGACCTGAAACAGTATTAAAAAATCAAGAAGTAGAATTTGGCAGAAATCGAGAGAGGCTTCAATTTTTCAAGGTATAAATGATTCAGGGAAATGTTTGTATTGGAATTTATAAAATGTTGATACAACTTTTATATCCTTAGTGGTATTTAAAGGCTTTATAGTAGTAGAAGCTTTTTGTTCCTTCAAGTAAAGTCTTACTGGAAACCACAGTGTATAAAGAAAGATGAAAACAGTGGCCCTAGTTTTGGGGGCTTTTTTGTGGCTTTTTTTTTTTTTTGAGACAGAGTCTCACTTTGTCACCCTCAGTAGAGTGCTATGATGTCAAAGCTCACAGTAACCTCAAACTCTTGGGCTCAAGCAATTCTCTTGCCTCAGCCTCCCAAGTAGCCAGGACTATAGGCACCCACTGCAATGCCTGGCTGTTTTTAGAGACAGGGTCTCACTCTGGCTCAAGCTGATCTTGAACCCCTGAACTCAGGCAATCTACCTGCACGGCCTCCCAGAGGGCTAGGATTACACATGTGAGCCACAGCACCCAGGCCCACAGTAGCTCTAATTTGAGAGAGAGAGAGGGAGACCCTATACATTGGGCCTGCCTTTCTTCCCACCCTAAGAGTCCTTGGAACACAGTTGAATGCTACTGTTTATCTGGACAGTTTGAACATTTTTGTTTGACCTAACTTTGTTTCAGCCATCTACAAAACAAGTATGTTTAGTTTTGGTATCTGTATACTTGTGTTTAAGTATGTGATGTCAACTTTGAATTTACCATATTGAACATTGTTTAAAATATTTTTAGTGTCAGTATTCCTTTATAGCTTGTGAGAACAAATTCTTATAATGTACTAACATTTGTATTTCTTAAAATTTAAACAAAATGCAGTGGAGTTCAAGAGTTTTTAAGAATGTAGCTGTAATCCCTCCTGGAACTGGAATGGCTCATCAAGTAAACTTAGAATATTTGTCAAGAGTTGTTTTTGAAGAAGAGGACCTTCTCTTTCCAGACAGTGTAGTTGGCACAGATTCACATATAACCATGGTGAATGGTTTGGGAATTCTGGGTTGGGGTAAGTAAATGACCAAATATATTTAATTTCTTTGGGGGTAAGGATGTCAAGAGCGTTATAAAAGATCACAAGTAGTGGGTCTTTATGGCCTCCCTGAGCCTCCATTTTTTTCATTTATAATAGCAACAAAACCAAAATCTTAACTCAAGGGTTTGTGAGCAGTGTGGTAAAAGAGGATTTATCAATAGGAATTTGCACAGTGCCCAGCGCAGCACTACTGAAGTCATTGAGTGATGATATATCTACAAAGGTCATTCCTTTGTTTAAAGTTCTCATGAGTCTTCTCCTGGCCTTCTTTATGAATTCAAATTCCTTAGCATTTTATATGTTCCTTTTCCTTTTATGCATGAAGCCCCTTTGGCCATGTCTCCTTCCCCCTACCCCCATCTTAGAGACTAGCCATTCATTTACCTGAGTGGGCTGTGCTCTTTTGTACCTTCTGGCTTTGTTTAGGCTCTTCCTTCTGGCAGAATACGCTCCACTGATCATCATTTTTATTATTATAATGAGGTTACTATTAACTCTTTAAGACTAACCTCAGATATCTTCTATAAAAGCCTTAATTTCACATTGAGTTAAATGTACCCCCCCCACACCCCCCAATCTCGGTACTTAACTCTCTACTGGGGGTTATATTTGTCTTTTTTATTAAATTGAGCTCCTTGAAGTTGACAGGAACTAGGCCCCATTCATACCTTGAGCATAGTAAAGTGCCTATCATAATAAATATTCACTAAATGTTTACTGAATTCAATATAAAGGTAAAATATCAGGTTTTTTCATCCGTGCAAGTGGAATCATTCTTTTGAGAAGGCTTGGGTTCGGTGTCCACATTAATAGCAGTGTAACAACTCTATACGGCACTATATAAGATAAGCTTGTGAAACATCTAGAGATGCAGATGTTATAGAGATAACTAAAATTCTCTTTAAATATACTGTGCCCTTTGTCTTTATTACTTTAGGGGTCGGAGGCATTGAAACAGAAGCAGTTATGCTTGGCCTACCAGTTTCTCTTACTTTACCAGAAGTGGTTGGATGTGAGTTAATTGGGATATCAAATGCCTTTGTTACATCCATAGATGTTGTTCTTGGCATTACAAAGGTAAGTTAAAGTTGTGGTAGCGGTATGACTTATAAGTGAAGCAGTCCTGTGAAAATAAGGATTTGGGTTCCTCACTGCATCCTCAAGGGTCTCTGATACTATCATCGTAGTTATAATAATAATAACAGCAAACATAACAATTACTTTTCACTTGTATAAAATTTTGTTTTGTCATTGTTCACTTGACATAAGCAGCTCATTTATTCCTCACAAGAAGCCTGTGAGACAGGTACTATTTATTACTGTCCTCATTTTAAATCTGAGAAAATTGAGACACAGGTTTAATGATGTACCTAAGGGTCATTGGATTGAATAGTAAGTCAGGTTCTTGAGTCCATGCTCTTAACCATTGTACCTTATTAATGCCTTGTTACCTCAAAAAATATGTGTAGTCTAAATGAACTAAAAAATCATATTAAGCAAAGGTTGATTCTGTCTCCTTTCATTGAATTATTTGCCTGTTACATTAGAAATGTGATGTGTCAGGTTTTTCTGTTTCTGTTTTAACATTTCTTTGAAGTATTAAAAATAAATCTTTTTCTGGCTTGGCGCCTGTGGCTCAACGGGCTAAGGCGCCAGCCACGTACACCTGAGCTGGCAGGTTCGAATCCAGCCCCAGGACCCGCCAAACAACAATGACGGCTGCAACTAAAAAAATGGCCAGGCGTTGTGGCCGGCGCCTGTAGTCCCAGCTACTTGGGAGGCAGAGACAAGAGACTCGCTTGAGCCCAGGAATTGGAGGTTGCTATGAGCTGTGATGCCATGGCACTCTATCCAGGGTGACAGCTTGAGGCTCTGTCTCAAAAAAATAAAAATAAATAAAAATAAATAATAAATCTTTTCTCTCAATTTATATTGGCCGCATGCATTTAATACATCGACTGAGCTGCTTGATGACCATATTAATATGTATGCTGAAGGGTTTCCTAGTGAACAGTAATTTGTAACTCTACATCCCAGATTTCTGGTTTTCACTAACTTTATTTTAATGATTAAGTCCCATTTTGTTCATTGAAAGTACCTGGAAAGTGTTCCTTCCGCATATAATCCCAATTAGGATTCCAGCATCTCAGCATTTTTGGTTAGATTATTGGTCTAAAGTCTTTCAGGAAACTACTCTACAGGGTAAGAAAATGATAATGCCTCCCTCAGCGTTTGGTATTGATCCTTCTTCCCTAATTAGAAAAAAAAAATTGGCATCTTAAAGAAATGATTGATGCGGCTCAGTGCCTGTGGCTCAACGGCTAGGGCACCAGCCACATACACCTGAGCTGGCTGGTTCAAATCCAGCCCGGGCCCGCCAATCAACAATGACGGCTGCAACCAAAAAAAAAAGAAGAAGAAGAAGAAATGATTGATTCGGTGTATGGTACCAAAAGATCAAGAAGTTGAGAATTGCAGGATTATTCCTAAAGGAAAAGGAATAACTCATTATGCTTTTAGAGAAATCAGTTATCAAACATCCTGAAAATTATTGCTGCTTTTTAGACTTCTCTTGTGTTTTTCATTAGCAACATCACTGTCTGTTTTTGACGTATTAGTTCATTGTTACAAAAAAATTATGTATGCTTGCATTTATTGAATATGTTATTGCTTTTTTGTTCTATTCATGATCTTTATGGGGGAATTAATTGTGTTATCTTCCAAAGTATAAATATTGTGGTACCTTCTTAATTTGATAAAAATAGTATTTGACTTGGTGTATCTAATCTGTATTTCTCTCATCTTTAAAAATATAACCATAAATACAAAGAAATGTCTTTATGTAAGGTTTGAGTTTCTGGATCTATGAAAAAGAATTTAGATTTAAATAATCCCTTGCACCTCTAAAATGTTAGGACTTAATATTATTCCTAGGGTTAAGTGTAATATCATTCTTATTCATCTCCCTAGATACTTTGCCTGTACCAACCAGAGACTATTTTTCAAGTTAGAAAAGATGAGTAACGGTTTGGGTTACTTAATAGTAACAAATAAAAATGATGAAAAAAGAAATAAGTTTGAGATAATGTGTTAAAAATTCCACTGAAATGGAATTTACCTATAATTATTAATAATGTAAATATTTGAATCAGTGGTTACAATTTGAAAAATTTTTATAGCCAGTATTAATTTTTATTTAAATTTGTAATTTCATCAGTATATTAGTATTTTATAAATCTACCATGCCACTAGAGGTTAAAAACACCACTCTCAGCTAAGTATACACAC
Organism: Arctocebus calabarensis; assembly: GCA_963573935.1. Taxonomy (NCBI): domain Eukaryota; kingdom Metazoa; phylum Chordata; class Mammalia; order Primates; family Lorisidae; genus Arctocebus; species Arctocebus calabarensis. The sequence continues at coordinate 7,929 of CAUYON010100458.1, read as the reverse complement.
CATTGAGTCTAAATATCCTGGTTTCAGAGAGATTAAAGTGTGACTCAGCCATCTTGAGCTTTCAGGTCCTGTCTGTCTGTATTTTTTTGTTGTGGTGGTGGTTTCTTTTCTTTCTTATTCTTTTCTTCCTTCCTTTTTCTTTCATTCAAGAGACGGGGTCTCACTCTGTATCCCAGATTAGAGTGCAGTAGTACCATCATAGATCTCTGTAGCCTCAAACTCCTGGGCTCAAGCAGTCCTTCAGCCTCAGCCTTCTGAGTACCTGGGACTGTCAGCACAAACCATCATACCCAGCCAGACCTTGATTAACAGTGACATTGGACCACTCTTCTATTGATTATTTATCTGAGAATACCTACAAACCCAGAACAAGTTGATGTTTCATCACTAGTATTGGTTAAAAATTAGATGTAGTTTTCAGGAAATCCATACTAATCTTATCATTGCTGATTTTGTGTGTTTCTATATATCTCTTTATATAGCACCTCAGGCAAGTAGGAGTGGCTGGAAAGTTTGTTGAGTTTTTTGGAAATGGAGTTTCACAATTATCTATAGTTGATCGAACTACAATAGCAAACATGTGTCCAGAGTATGGTGCTATCCTCAGCTTTTTCCCTGTTGACAATGTGACATTAAAACATTTAGAACATACAGGTAAGAAAAAGATCTTTAGAATAAATGTGTTACATTTCCCTTGTGTCTGCCTGACTACATTTTATAATAAATTTTATCTTATTCATAAATAGTGGCTCTCCAACTGTATCAGATGTCTCTGAAGAATGTTGTCTTCTCAAACCCTAGTTCCCTGTTGACCCAAAAGCAATTTAAAGCAATTATTCAGACCACTGATCCTCACTTTTTCCCCATAATGATGGCCACCTCCGCTCTTAGCGATCAGAGGTTGCAGTTTAATGCAAGTCAGCCTTGAGCATGTTCACAGTTGCTCCCTTCTATATCCAGGAGCAGAGGAGCCACCAGACAAAAGGACTTAGAATAAGTGTTCTTTCTAAAGAACAAGAAGTACATAATTTTGCAAAAAGCAACAAAAGGCTACAGGTTGCAAATCTTGCAAAAATTTTGATCTTTTATTGTTTGAAATAGAAAGTACTAGGAGTGGGAAAGGGGGGTCATTGTGCTCCCACTTAATGGGCACAATATAAGTTGTGTCCTGTGTCCTCTTGGATGCAGGACACAACTATAATAGGGACTCTACCTAACAAATGGAAACATTGTAACTTAATTGTACCTTCATATTAATCTGAAATAGATGAAATAGTGCCTGAAAAACTAGAATGCATTGATATTTCGTAAGGCCAATATTCTTTAAAAAGTATGATCTCTCTTTAATTTTGTGAAGTGATCATTGCTGAGCTACTTAGGTCTAATCATAGATACTTTGGGTGGATATATTCTAGTATTTTTCACTTGGGGGCAGATTATTATAAGTCAGTGAATCAGATTGCAAAATGGATAACTGGTCATGTGGAACCCTGGAGAGGAATGGTCCCCATAAAATGCAAAACTTCTGGATTTTTGTTGGTAGAACATTCAAGAGGGAAATGGCTAGAGGTAACTCATTCCTTTAGTATTAACCTACCTTATGGTATTAGTAATCTGTTACTTGGTACCAAATTATCCTGAAATTTAGCATCTTAGAAGAGCAAAAATTATTGCCTCACAGTTTCATTGGTTCAGTAATTTAGACAGGGCACAGTGGGGACAACTTGTCTCTACTTTATGAAGCCTGAGCCTTAGCCTGTAAGATTTGAAAACTAATGCCTAAAATTCTGAAAGCTGGTTCCGCTCCATGTCTGACAGTGAATACTGGCTATCAGCTGGGGTCTTGACTAAGCCTGTCAGGCAAAACACCCACATGTGGCTGCTCCATGTAGCTTTCTCAGTGGATTCTCAAGGGCAGGGAAAGAAAGAGAAAGTTAAATAAATATATAAGTAATACTTGTTTCTTGTGCATCACTGGAATTCAGGACTCTTTTCTCTCAAAGGTTTCAAAATTCCTTAACTGGAGTTTATTTTTGTTCATCATCATTTTAGGTTTTGACAAAGCCAAACTCGAGTCAATGGAAACATATCTTAAAGCCGTGAAATTGTTTCGAAATGACCAGAATTCTTCAGGAGAACCTGAATACTCCCAGGTAAATGAAAATTAAGCCATTGTAATAGTAATTAAGAGTAAATTTCAGAGCCTGATCACCTAGGTTTGAATCCCAGCTCTGAAACTATTTACCATATAACCTTGGGCAATTTATTTAGCCTTTCTGCCTCAGTTTCTTCATCTCTTAAGTATGAAAATAATGTATACATCATAGGATTCTTAGATTAAATACAAATTCATAAAATAATTCCAGGCACTTAGTAAATGCTTAGAAGGGATAGTTATTAGTTAAGAAATATATCTGTGACCCAGTCCTTTTATATTACAAAAATTTTTATTGTAGTGAATTCTGTAACATTTTTTTCAAGTGTGATTTTTTAGTGTTTAAAATGTAATCTTAACTCCTAATTCTTGCAATAATTTTTTTCTATTTTACGAGAAGAGTACTGTAATACCTTTCCCAAAGTAATCCATTTTGATTGTCTATGGTTTGCAAAATTGTATTTTATTAAAAAGATACACAGTTATGTGGTCTTAAATATTAGTTTCAAAGATATTTTACACTGTAAGCAAATATATCTTATCTGTTGGAAATTTGTGTTGAAATAGGCAGAATTCACTTTTAATAAAATTCATTTTCTAGGAATATGTCAAGTCTATAATATCTTGGTATTATAGGTTTGGTTAAATGTTAAGCTATTTTTGTGGAGAAATCTGTGTTTTTTTGCCTGGCTTTATTTTTCTTAATAGCATATTCCTATCTGACAATAGCTGTTAATCGATATGCTTGTCTGTCTTTTCCTGTATTAGAATACAGGTAAGCTCCATGAGGACAGGAAATTTGTTTTGTTTGGCATTGTATCCCTAGCTCTTAAAACAGAACGCAACATATAGTAAATATTTAATAAATACTTTAGGTGAATAAATGAATACATATAGATGTATTAAAGAGCTTAGTATAGAACCAGAGGAATTGAATTTGTGTAACGCTTTGGGCAAATCATTTTTAACTTCTTTGATCATTTTCTGGTTCCTTTCACCTCTGTTTACTGAATCTAGTGCTTTGTCCACTTTCTTTAAAAAGACATATTGCAAAGAATAAGAAAAGTTGTTTGGAAAAATTACACTGGGTAGAATAAAAATGACATAAATTTGCCTATTAAAAAAAACTGACCATATTAAGAAATAAAACTAAAATCATCAAGATACGGATTTCAAGAGAAACTCCTTAAATGCATACTTAAGGGCAAAGACTTGGATCACCTGAATTGTTAAATGAAGGTACAAGAAAGATGGTTAAGATAATTCAGAATAAACGTGGCTATTAAATACTAATGAAAACTATAGTGAAGAGAAAGTTTCAAATTGGTTTTATCCACATAAAATTCACAAAGAAAATTGTGGAAATAGCATAAGAAATAAGTAGAGACCTAGTTGGGAAGTAGGTTTTTTTTTTTTTTTGCAGTTTTTGGCTGGGGCTGGGTTTGAACCCACCACCTCCGGCATATGGGGCCAGCGCCCTACTCCTTTGAGCCACAGGTGCTGCCCCAGGGAAGTGGGATTTTAACAAAATATGATCTTATTTATTTTTTGAAACAGAGTCTTACCCTGTGATGCCCTGGCTAGAGTGCTGCAACATCAGCCTAGCTCACAGCAACCTCAGACTCTTAGGCTCAAAGGATCCTCCTGCCTCAGCCTCAGTAGTAGTTGAGACTACAGGTACCTGCCACCACATCTGGCTAATTTTTTCTATTTTTACTGGAGACAGGGTCTCACTTGGCTCAAGTTGGTCTCAGACTCCTGAGCTCAAGAGATCTTCCTGCATTTGCCATACAGAGTGCTAGGATAATAGGTGTGAGCCACTGTACCCTGCTAAAATATGACTTCCTAACCAAGGAATAAAAGCCTGGTCTGCAGGAGTCTGTCCAGCAAGACCTTTTTCTGCTGTGTCCCTCCAGCGCCCTCTATTGTCCAGGCTTCCCATCCTGCAAGCTAACAAAGGAAAAATGCTCATTCAACAATTACCTCAGCTTGGCACCTGTAGTTCAGTGGCTAGGGCGCTGGCTTCCTATACTGGGGCTGGTAGGTTCAAACTTGGCCCAGGCAAACAACAATGACAACTGCAAGAAATAGCCAGGCATTGTGGTAGGCGCTTGTAGTCCCAGCTACTTGGGAGACTGAGGCAAGAGAATCTCGCTTTAAACCCAAGAGTTCGAGGTTGCTTTTAGCTGTGACACCATGGCACTCTACCAAGGGTGACAAAGTGAGACTGTCTCAAAAAAAAAAAAAAAAAACAACAGTTACCTCCATGATCACAAAGCAGGCAAGGAAGGGGGAAATTTAGCACTCAAAGGCACTAAGTCCATAGCTGGTACAGGCATCTACTTTATCACTGGCCATCTGTTAAAGAGTATTTATCTTTGTGAGAAAAAACACACTTTGGAAACCATAGGGGTTTTTTTGTGGATATTCTGATTAGTGTTATGGTAGTTTGGTTATATACTGATCTGATAGTCTTGCTTTTAGAAAATTTTCATGTTTTATAAATTTAAATGGGCTTGTTTTAAAAATCCTCATTTTTACCATTAAAACAGATTGCATTAAAATAAATGATCACTCATTCTTCAGAAAGTAATACTTGAATTGAAACCTGTTCTTAGGAATTCTGATTCCTTGTCTTCTTCTTCTCTCTCATTTCCTAGGTGATCCAGATTAATCTGAATTCAATAGTTCCCTCTGTTAGTGGTCCAAAAAGACCTCAGGATAGAGTTGCTGTGACAGATATGAAAAGTGATTTCCAGGCTTGCTTAAAAGAAAAGGTAGCTTTCTGTATTGTTGTCATTTGTTAACATGTTTTGTGTTGAGTAATAAAGAACCAAAAAAGTGACCCATAAGCTCAGTCCGCAGCTGCCTTTCAATAGATTGTGGTATACACCATACCATAAGTCCTTCATTTGGTGAGGTAGTCCCACTTCCAGTGTGAGAGTCAGAGGTTGATTGTGCCTATTTAAATTAAAATTTAAACTAATTACTTTTTTTTTTTTTTTTGCAGGCTTTTTTTTTTTTTTTTTGGCCAGGACTCAGTTTGAACCCACCACTTCTGGCATATGGGGCTGGCACCCTACTCCTTTGAGCCACAGGTGCCGCCCTAAAATTTAAACTAATTAAAATTAAATAGAATTTAAAGTTGAGTTTCTTAGTCACAAGAGCCTCATTTCAAATGCTGATTAGAAATTGATAGCACCATTCCAGGCTTTTGAGAGACTTCCTTTACTAGGAACAAAACTATGACACTGTAATTACTTTCATAAAATTTGATAAAGGGTAACTGAGTGATCTCTTTGGCATTGGGGGGGTTTGTATTTTCTGTGTGAGAATCATGGTGTCAGTCTTGTCACTTTCTCTGTTTTATTATGAGAACTAGTGGTTGGCTTTCTTTTCAGAGCTTTTCTTTTAGTGATTTCTTCTTGACTATTTGGAAAATGTTAAACTTGTACAAAAATAAATAATGTAATGAATTGCCATATAGTTATCCAGCTTCAATAATTACCTACTCATAGCCTATTATGTTTCATCTATACCACACTCACATGCATAAGATCATTTCGGAGCAAATCCTGAGGGCCATTTTTAATAGAAAATAGTTTGTATCATCTCTTGAGAATTATTGTAAATAGGAATGAATAAAAAACAGCAAAGCCAAATAAGATCCAGATTCTGGGTAGTTGGCTGAACTCGCTTGAATAATAAAAATTTTGCCTGTGACTCCTATTGTAACTATTCAAATTATGTTATAGGCCTCCCACATCACTCACACTTGGAACTTAGTGATGTGGGAGACCTATAACATAACTTGAATAGTTATAATAGGAGTCAACAAACAATAGTGTCTATTATTTCTCCGTTTTTCTTCCTATCCTTATCCAGAATATTTCATTTATATTTTGTGCAAATTTATGTAGGTTGGATTTAAAGGCTTCCAAATTGCAGCTGAAAAACAAAATGATATTGTCTCCATTGATTATGAAGGAAGTAAATACAAGCTGTCCCATGGGTCAGTGGTCATTGCCGCGGTTATTAGTTGTACCAATAATTGCAATCCATCTGTCATGCTTGCTGCAGGTAGGTTATAGTTTACGGCCATACTTTTTTTCTCCTGTGTCCCATTTTATTCACTTTCCGTTTTTTAGATTATGTTTGAATATCAGTATCTAACATTTGATATTCAGAAACTTTCTTAGATTTTTTTATCTGATCTTAAAGAGTTTGATTTATGTTACTAATTTTGTTTTTATTACACAAAAGGTAATTTTTATTTTTTTTACTATAACGTATGTGACTTAATTTTAGGTCATATCTGCTTTTGTTTAGTGTGTATATAGTTCATTAGCAGCTGTTTCTTTTTTTTTTGTGACAGAGTCTCATTTTGTTGCCCTCAGTAGAGTGCTATGGCATCATAGCTCACAGCAACCTCAAACGTGGTCTCAAATAATTATCTTGTCTCAGCCTCCCAAGTAGCTGGGACTACAGGCACCTGCCACAACACCCGGCTATTTTTTAGAGACAGGGTCTCACACTTGCTCAGGCTGGTCTTGAACCTGTGAGCTCAGGCAATCCACCCACCTCTGCCTCTGAGAGTACTGTGATTACAAGTATAAACATCTGGTCTAGCAGCTGTTTCTTGATTACTAGAAGTTAACTGTGAATAGTGTCCTAGATTTCATTGAGAGTTATGAAAGAAGTAAAAAATCACAAGTGAAATCTGTTTATATGCACATGTGAACAGTTCATTGTCTAAAACTATGGATAATAAGGGTTAAATTGACCTTAATTTACTGTAATTGTGACATTTAAAAATGGTTCAGTTAATATCTACTGTATACATGTATCCTTTACATTTGTATGAATGATACCATGTCATCTTGTACTTTATTAGTTTACAACATAAAGACTGGTATATTTACTGTAATTTTTAATGTATTTTAAATGAAGCAAATCAATAGATAAAATGCACAAAATAATGACAGTAAATTTATGAATATGAGCTTTTGTTCCAGTCTGAACTGGAGATAAGCCTATTAAATAAACCTTTTCTCACTTCCTATTTAAGTCATTATTTGTTGATTGTGCAGGTCTTTTGGCTAAAAAGGCTGTTGAAGCTGGTCTGCATGTTAAACCTTACATAAGAACAAGTTTATCTCCAGGCAGTGGGATGGTTACACATTACCTCAGTTCAAGTGGAGTATTACCATACCTTAGTAAGCTTGGGTAAGTGACAGTTACTATTTTAATTGACATTGATATTCAGTCATTGGTATTCAACTGCTTGTTGAGACTTTTCATATACAAAGATATGTGCGCTTTAGTTGTATTTGTTACCTTTTGTCTCATAATCTTTGAGGCCTTATCACTCAGCAAATATTTATTGGATATATCCAATGACCAAGGTGCTCATTGGCTACTTAGGAGATATGATCTTAGCTTCTTGATAATTAATTGATCCTCAGTAGTAAAACAAGTAAAATCAAATAACAATGATACACAGTTAAAGAAATAGTACCAAGAAGTACATAATTTTCATGAATTGTGGAGCTCAGAAAAGAATGAAATTTTACAGGTTGTATTTATGGAGTAAATTGTCTTAATGTAGTTTTGTGAGGTTATTGGACATACACTATATAAGTTAAGCTGTCCCTGAACTTTGAAAAATAATTGATGTGTTTTCAGTATATAATTTGGATTATCTGATATATATCATTAATTCCTTTGTAAAATTTATCAATTTTATGTTTTTTGCTTTTAGAATAGCAGCTGGA